>JAUZSX010353481.1:0-41261 GCA_034780655.1 Idiosepius hallami
TTATCTTATTGGCTGATAAAGACCTTGTTACCTTGCACCATGCTCAAAATAAGACGAATAGAAGGGATCCAAAAAAATATACTCTGGACTAGCACATCCATTAAGTTCAAGGAATCTTGTTTGAATAACTGGTTGCTGCCTAAATATATATATATATATATATAGATAAATAGATAGATAGATAGATCTTTGAAAAAAAAAATTGATACCTATATCTTTAGAAAAATGAAAATAACATCTTAAACTTTGAGCTTTAAACCAAATTACGAGAAAAAAAATTATTTGCATAAAAATATGTTGAAAATTCATTTACCAAATTTAAAAGATAAAAGTAATTGAAATAAGTGTTTTCTTTTTTTTCCAAGCAAAAATATATGTAAATCATAAAATTTAAAAAGAATTTCTATAAAAAGTTTTTGTTTTAGATAAAGTACAGCGGAACCTCCTCCGTTCCTGAATGTCCAAAATCTGTATTCAAACTAAAAAATAATAAATTTTTGCATCCATTTTGGAACAGCATTCAAATTTAATACTAGTTTTTCCCAGAGGATGAAAACTTGTAAAATATGCAAAAAGAGAGGACAAAGGAAAGTGATACTGAGAAAAGTCAAGTCCAACTCTGAGTCCAAGGCAATTGCTAATTTTATGGCCCCAATAAAAGCATGTTTCATGATAAGGATTTGGAATGGAGTTTTGGACTGGCTTGGAACAGATTAAAATTGTTTTCATTATTAAGGTTAAATGGATTCAGATTTCATATAAATCTACTTTTGAACTTTCTTCCTGAATGAATGTACAAAGATGGGAAATACTTTTCTGTGGAGCCTATTCCTTATTTCACAAAGCTGTGAAACTGTGCTGGGACACAGTGATGAATTTCAATATTCAAGAAAGTCTGAAAGGAATTAGTTTTTGGTGCTTACAGCCTTCCTCACAACGTTGCAAGGTTTTTGGGTATTTATTGAAGACAAAGCTTTTGTTGATGTTGGAATGGAGAAGTTTTTGGCCAGTCTTGAAGAAATCTTACCTCATCATGTTCCCTTTTGTTTTTTACTGCTGTCTCTCTTACTCTGTGGATATCTTTGGATCTATTCTCCATCTCTGTTGCTTTTCCACTGACAGAAAATAACTGTTAAAGTAATTGAAACTTACCAAAAAAGTAACTATTTTAAAATTCTTTTCATCTAATTGGCATATTGAGTTATTCATTGAGTTTCTTATTTAGTTGTTCACTGGGTCTGATAGAATTTGTAAAGATTTAAATAAATAAGTCTTAGAATCATCAGAAGAGAATGTGCACCGTGTCGAGGCGTTTCTCTCAGAGATTGTACAATCATACAGAGATGGAAATTTCAGGTTAACTATTTTTATTCATTTCTTTTCAACTTCTCTTCCACATGACAGAGTTTTTGTAATTCCCAGCTGTGTCATCAACGAAATAAGCCAAAATGTCCCGAGGTTACACCCCTAATTACATTACACCGATGTATCACTGTAATATGTATTGAATATTTTTAAAATGATTTCTTTTATCAAAACGGGTGAATGGCTTCTATTCTTTTCATTATGCAGGATCGATTGTTGTGCCAAACGTTTTAACCAAATTCAAAATGAATTTGCTTGAAATATTTAGAAAGTATAACAAGAACTATTAAAAAAAACTTCAGAAATGTTTTATATATGTGTGTATATATATATATATATATATATATATATATCCTATTTCAGTGTCCAATTGTTATACAGGCTGTTAATTTTGAATTATTAAAAAATGTTAAAATAATAAAGAATATTTTTGTTGGTTTTAAATTAGCATTCCAATCTTTATTGGAGTGTGTGTGTGAGTGTGTACGTGTAAGAATGTCTCAACAATTTGTCTTAGAAATATTAATTTTATTTTTGGAGAAATCTTTCAGATGAGGCTTTATAATCTGAGTATTAATTTCTTGTGGACTGTTATTCTTCAAAGTTGTTCTTTTCACAACGTTTCGACCAACTACTCTTCTGCCCTTCTTCAGGTGATTAACCACAACACTGAATTGCACCAAAGTCTAGTAAATGTGATTATTTACCATAGGCCAATGAATAGAGGCGTTGAGTCTCTACGGTTTGATGTGAGCATTGTCAGAGGGTGGCAGTTTTAACTCCTACCCAAGCAGGCCAGAGGTTTACTCGGTCAAAACATGGGGTGATAAGCAACAACTATGGAAGGCAGTAATTACTGGGGATACAGTTACATAGACTCAGTATTCATAACTGGTTTTGCTGTTAATCCCCTAACAAAAGCCAGAGGATGAATTGACCAAAACATTGTGAAAATAAACAATTATGAAAAAAAAAGGACAACAGTCTGAAAGAATTAAATACCCAGATTAAAAACATTTCTTTTCAAATCTGACATCCTGAAAAAAACTTTGTTTTTGTTTAGAAAGTGGAAATAAACCTCAAGCAAAAAATAATTTATTTGGTATAAAGTTTTGTGTACTTAGGTGCATGTTGTTAGCATTGTTTAACACTTTTGTCCATGAATCGATATCAATTTGGTCTGATGGCTTATTTGATTGGAGTTGGGACCATTGTTAGCTTTCATGTTACTTTAGATGAAATCACAAGAAAAGCAAATACAAAAAAACTTTAAAAATAGAATGTGACCGCCATTCGCTAGCCATACAGTAATGACTCCTGCGACAGTTGTTCATGAGCACGTTAAACTGGCTTTGTACCGAACTTGGGTTTGTGCTCGACCAGGTATGTTTATATCCTCAACCAGTCACCCATGTCCATAGGATATGCATCTTATCTGTTGGGACATATGCCATGGTGACACATCAGGTCGGTCACTCCCATTGGAATTGAAGCTAATCAAGTCAACTTTATGTTATCTATGTGTCGATTGATATGAGGTTAGATAAATAGGTATAAATTGAAAAATAGACTGGAAAAGCTTAGTCTATGATGCAACAGTCTAAAATTTATTATACCAACATCTTCAAATCTAACTTAAGTACAGTCAGATCACATAGGAGACAGCGGATCCTGTCAGATCACCAAAGTTAAGCAATGTAGAGCCGGTTCAGTACTAAGATGGGAGAAGTCCAATTGGGGCAGTGGATAGACAGCTGGTCTTTGTAATGATAAAATGCAAGTTCTCGGCATTTGGAATTACTTCTCCAAGTTAACAAGCTGCCTAAGGCAGCTGTAAGTAAAGTAAAATTGGTTCTGCCTAGATTTGAACTCGAATAGTTCCAGAGCCCAAGCTTCTAGCACTCTACCCACTTTTGTTGTTTGAGGCACCATTAGTTAGATCTCTCTATGACTAATGTTGATTATTATTTTTGCCAGGACGTCTTTCCCTGGCTTTCCCATGTTACTGGAAAGACAAGTGTTAATGAAATGATGTTAGAGAGTGATCAAATGCATTCATCAAACAAATTAATACACATTTCTTTCATTCAAAGTGTTCAAAAAGTTATTGTGCACTATGGTTGTATAGAAATTTAAATAAACTAATAAATAATAATTTTTATCAAACCATTTAGGCAATAATTTTTTTACCAATAAAAAGCTTCTCTTTATGTACAGTGTTATCACAGCTTATCTTAAAGGAAATGCTGGTATTGTCCTCCATTGAGCAATTTTTTTTTACTACTAAGCAACTTTTCAGATAAGATTTTATCCTTTAATTTTTAACAACAAATTGAATCAATTTGTATTTATCTTTTGAATTAGACTTGTTTGAATTGCAAAGGTTAAATCACTGATGAGTAAATATTTGAAGGCTTGAAATTTAGAAAATATAATTTTCATTATATTTATTAAGGAATTCTTTCAGTTAAGGCTTCATAATATATCAATTTATTTGCAGACTTTTGTCTACATCTTTTATCATTCTTACACCACATTTTGGCAAACTTATCTTCTGGCCTTAGGAAAGGTTGGCTGAAATGTGTTATAAGAGCAACAATAAAAGATGAGAACAACAGCTTAAAACAAAAAAGAAATTAATACAATAATTTAATTTTTTTTTCTTTACATTTAAAAATAACAGGTCACCAGGTACATGACCCCTCCCCATTAGGTAATGGAATGTTATATTTTTTTAAGGTTTTTTTTTTCTTAGTTTATTATTTATTTTTTTCTTTCATCAAACTGCATTTTTTAAAATAATTTATTTGTACAAAATGAATTTCTGCTATATCTTAAATTAGAAAAGATTATTTTTTGAAATCTTTGAAATAAGGTATTTATTTGTATAGGCATTTTTGAGACTATTGTCCTCATCTTTATTTTTATTTGTTGTGCTACATTTCAGTCTTTATTTGAATAACATTATAAAACCAGAAGAAGGTCAAAGGTCATTTCAACCAAAACTTAGTACAACAAATAAAGATGAAGACAATTTGTTTTGCTTGCCAGGAATTTCTTTTTTTAAAGATTAAGTAAAAATTATAACAAAATAAAAAAAATAGAAAATTTTTTAAAGTTTTTATTTATTTGATAAAAAAAGAACTCAAATTATAAATGTTCAAAAAAATTATACATTTTTTGTTTTGTCATCCCAATCACCAAAAAAAAAGAAAACGAGGAAAATTTTTTAAAGAACTTCAACATGAAAGTATTTAAAAATTGATTAAGGTTGAAATGGTTAAAAATAAAATTTCAATTTTTAAATGTTGATAGAAATAAAAGCAAAAATTCATGAAAAAGGTTTTAGATTCAATAAAATAATTAACAAATTTATCTCAAGCACATTATTTTTAAAAATAAAAATTTGTTGTTGTTTTTTTTTTTGTTTATTAAATTTTTAGTTTAAAATTAAAAAACACCAAAAATATTTATATGATAAAAACAATAGAGAAATTTTCACTTAAAAAAGTTTTGATTTTTAGACTTCAAAAAAAGTCTAAAAGTCTGGATAATGCACCAATAATTATTATTAGTTTGTCCCAAAAGTTCTTGTTTGATAAATACAAGGAAGTGTGTCAGGGATACTTTTATTGGAAGCCAGCAGGAAGTGTACTGAAAGGTTGCAGATTGAAGGCTTCGAAAATGAAGGTCTTTAGTTTGAGTAATAAATTTTTTGGAAGTGTTTAAGAACTTTTGGGACAAACTAATATTACTCCATTCATATTTTAAGGATAAAAAAAATATATATGACAGGAATGAATGGGGTCGGATGGAGATTATTTCAAATATTGCTTTGTAATAAATCTCTTCATTTACAGTTTTAAATTTATAATTGTTTCCAATGATGAATATCTAATTTTTTTTTGTTTATCAATCACACACACATATAGATAAAATTCAATTATCAAAATCTCAGTATGTAGAGTTATAGCACTTGTAGGCCTCCATAGCTAACAGTCAAGTGCTGACATCACTTAACCTGAAGAGGAAAGTGTTGATTAGTTTGTGAGCAGTTTGTCAAAAAATGTGAGCAGTTGAGAGGGCAGTGGGACAGAACAGGCGTCAGTACCAGTGAAATAAAATGTGAATTCACAGATACTTTTCGTTTGCATTCTTTTTTGTTTGTTTTTAAATCTCGTTTTTAACTAAAAGCCCAGCTCTCCTGCCTCACCCCCCCCCCAAAGAAAAGGACGTTAAGATGAAGACAAGAAGAAATTAGAGGGTGTGAGAGTTCCTTTTTTAATCCTGGGTTGGCCAGAACTGCATATTCAAGGTTGAGAGACAAAGAAATTTAGGGCCCTGTCTGATGCCCTTCATAATAACTAGGGCTGTGACAATATTCTTCATTCGTTGTTGTTAAGGCTGTAGCAAGAATATTTTTTAATAAAAGCGTGTTGTCATGGTACTACTAATGAGTAAAGAATTAAAAGAAATGGTAAAATCTCAAAATAGTAAACTCTGTGACAAGAATAATCTTTAATAAAAGCATATTATCACAGGATCATCTGGAATAGGGTTTAGCCACACTTCATCACACAACTATAAAATAAGGACATTAAACTACTAGACATTTAGTCAAGTAGACCTTTTAACACTAACAGATTTCCTCACTTAGATGCTGTGTCACCACACAGGCATATAAAAATGTTTTAATCACTTTTAATTTCAGTAGTCTGATGTTAACAATATTAATTACATAGAAATAACAGAAATATTTAGGAATAGTAGTAGCCAAGCAGATGGACTTTGGAATCGTGATATGCAAGTTCGAATTCCACTTGTTCTGTATGTGTTGATAGCTGGACTAATACCCCATGGAAGAGGTATGAATCCCATGCATTTCCTCCAGCTATGGATGAAATAATGCAAATTGTGTTATTAAAATAACTATGTGTGGACAAAAAAAAACGTTTATAAAAAAAAAAAAGATAGTTTTCGGCATTAAATAACCTAAAAAGGTTGATACACCATGAAACAAAGCAATCAAAAAACAATTAAGTTCCATGCATTCCAAGGCATTGAAATAAAATTGGATGCTAAACATGAGAATTTACAAATTGGCGTCCATGATGAATTTTTTTGTAAATTGCAATTATTAAAAATATAAATATGATTATTATAATCATTTTATTAATTATTATTATCATCATTATTATTATTATTGAAGAATACTTTATTTGAATTAGTTTTCACTTAAAAATGAGGTTAGCAATAATACTCATGTTACCATATGGTCACACATTTGTAAATTTAAAAAAAAACAACTTGTTTTTTAAACCTAGCAGGAGTGTAAGGATGGGGCAAAATATTCACATGTTATAACATAAATAGTATTAAGTAAAATTTGTTGATACTTTCACAATTTGCTTATGAAAACATAATCAACAACTCTTTAAAAATTATCTCAAAATTAATTCATGAGAATTAAGATTAATTATATACCATTTTTATAAAAACTTTGAAATTAAAATTTATAATAGTGGAAAGTTTTCTTATTTCCAATAATAGACATGAAGGAATCAATGAAAGAAGAGGGGGCAAGGAAGGAAAATTAAAAATGGGGGAGGTCAATGAATGAAACAAATATTAGGAATCATTGGTCTAAGCTCTTCCCAATTGTCCATAGATTGTTTTAGCAGATATTTTATGAAATAAACAAAAATACACACTATAAGGTTCCAATCAATAAGATATGTGGATAAAAAAATAAAATAATAATCCCAAGATTCAGGTCCAAAGTCAGATCATTATTTGAAGGCATCTTTGAAGAAATGTGGACGGATTAATCAGTTAACCTTCGATTATGTGGTTGGAAGGAGCTCTTTGAGACCATTCATTCCAAGAACCCTGAAGAAAAAATGGGAAAAATAATTATTTAGAATTTTTATAACCTTTAAAATCAGTTACTAAAATCAATCACTGCCTTCCATAGTTGTTGTCTGTCACACCAAGTTTTTAATCAACTAAACCTGTGACATGCTTGACAGATAACAATGATAGAAGGCAGTGTTTACTGGGGATATGGTTACAAGATGCAGAGTTCTTATGTGAGGTTGCAGTTAATCATCTGATCAAAGGATAAGTGCGCTGAAATATAGTGAAACAACAAATATGAAAAGATGAGGACAATAGTCCACAAATAAATTAATATATGGAATAAGAAGCCTCATCTCAAAGTATACCAAAATGAATACAATTGAAAAAAGAAACCATTACTATGAAAAGATGAGGACAATAGTCCACAAATAAATTGATAGATTGTTTATTGATTTAAGCCTCTTGATTCCCTGGGGAACATAGAGCCGCTTTTGTTCTCTCTTTACATAATTGGGTTGTTGGCCCAATTGAGGTTACATGTTTTAATATACATGTTAACCTGGAGGACCAGAGCTGAATACTTGATGCTACACTAGGGCTATCAAAGGTTCTTTTATTGTGACACCATCACTAGATGCCTGTCTTACCAAAGACTAAGGGTGGATCTTCTCAGTGGTTTAACCATGCCCCCAGATACTAACCTGGATATTTTCTGCCCCAGCATAAAATACATAGATTAAGAAGCCTCGTTCTCAAATATAAAATAAAACCAATAGGGTTAGAATGAAATTTCAATTAAATAAATTTCCAAACCTACCATGTAAACACTGATATTTGTGTTACCCAATAATTCTGTAGCAGCAGCAATTCCACAGGCTGTCACACCCAATTGACATGTGCCAATTACTGGTTTCTGAAGATCAATCCCTGCTTCGGTAAAAACTAATAAGAAAAAAGATCAATCAAGAAATTTTAAATTTTTATTTAAAAAAAATGGATATATCTACTTGATTAAGCACTAATTATGTTAGGCATAAAAATAGCAATTGGCGCTTTTGTTATCAGTGTTGTGTGGGTATTCCATTACTCACTAATATAGTATTAGTAGGCCATGGAGGCACCATAATACACTGATAAAAGTTACAAGTGTCATTCACTATGGTTTTTGGAATCAGTGTTATCCTTACACCTACTATGAGTTACTTTTTAGAGTTAATGAAGTTTATCTGCCTGAGACAGCTGAAAGTAAATGTAAAGGTTTTGACTGGGATTTGAACACCTGTAATACAATTCCAGAGTCGAAGCTTTTACAACTGCTCCATCTTTCATCAATATGACAAATGGATTATTTTAGTAAAAAGACTCTTTATTTGTTTCAATCATAATTACATCAAGGCTATTTTGAATTTTAGTCATTCAAATCCTTTGGTCCTTTAGTTCAAGTATATTACTCTTTGTGCAAGGTGTTCACAGGTCCTCAGCACTTGTCTCAAACTCATCTACATTTCATTTCTCTCATATTGTGGTCTCATTTTAATTTGTCACATGGTCTAGTCTCGTGCTAAACACAAGACTGTTTACCTGAGAATGTCAACCAGTCTTGAAGAGGACATTCTGTGTGAAACACTTTGTGATCACTTAGCTTCAGTTCATTCTTTATCAACATTTAACTTGTCCAGGTGACAAGTGGCCAACCTTCTGACCAATATGCCTTCACCCCAAACGCTGGTCACAGAGTCCATATAACATTTTCCTTCTAACATGTTTGGTCAAATGTTTAAAATACTAGTTTTATTCATTCTATTGTCAATAACCACCATTATATCATTAAAAGTACCCAATTTTAAAAAAATACACTTTTTTTAATGACATTAGGTTTTTAAAATGTTTTTATAGTTATACTGTCAAGTAGCAACTATGACCCATCTTGCCATGTAAATTTTTCTGTCAATTTTATCATACAGCTATTATGCAGCTATAAATAATACATTTTGTGCTATTCAAAAAAACTATGCATGTACAAGAAAAAGTTTATCAAAAAACAATTGTTCAAGGCATTAAATGACCTAAAAAGGTTGATATGCTGTAAAACGAAAAGAAACATACAAATATTTAGGCATATACTCCACCATTATAATCTTATAAGTTGGT
Organism: Idiosepius hallami; assembly: GCA_034780655.1. Classification (NCBI taxonomy): domain Eukaryota; kingdom Metazoa; phylum Mollusca; class Cephalopoda; family Idiosepiidae; genus Idiosepius; species Idiosepius hallami. The sequence continues at coordinate 9,376 of JAUZSX010353481.1, forward strand.
AATTGATAGGGTATGTAGAGCTAATAAAAAAGTATTTGTAGCCGAACTTCAAATAAATATCAAAGTGGTTTTTAGTTTTTGTTTCTAATTTCTGTAGAAAAGTCGAAATTTCAAACAATTAAAAAAAACTGTAAATTTATTTGAAAATGACACAAAAATAAACTTTTATTTTATCATAAGATAATGTTATAAATGTTTTATAAAACTTTTCATAATGTTATAAGCAAAGTTAAGTCTAAAGACACAATCCTGGAACAATTGCTTCTTTGCTGGTTGGAGTATTCCATTTTCATTTAGAGGGGTCAGAGGGAGTCACACACATAGTAAGAAGTTAAATTTTATATAAGAGTCAAAGAGTATCTCAGTAATACTCACAGTAGGACAAGGAGAATTACAATATAGATATATCTAAAAAACTAATAGTATAGTAGTGTCCAAGTTAGAGACAGTCAAAAACTTACGTTGTTCCAGTTCTTCTTTCGACTTAAATGTTCCTTCTTGGGTGAACAACTTTGAAAACGGGATATTTTTGGAATTTGGAATATGACCTGTAAAAATTGGAAAAATCAAAAAATAAAGACTTTTAACACTGGTAAAACTGTACCTTGCTGATCTTGATATAAAGATGGGTCTTTTAATTTCAATGTATAGATAATTACTATTTGAAGAATTAAGATTTTTTTTTATTTGTTTCTATTATAGCAGTTTTGTCATTTAATGCTGAAAACAATTGCTTTTGATAAACATTTTTTCATAATCATGATTAATATTAACAACACCAGATTGACTAGTTAATCCATAGACAGGGAATATGAGGATAATTACCTTTCCTAAAGCTTTTAGTCTGAATCATGGTAGAGTGACAATGATTCAAACTTGTGTATCACGATTTTAAAATCTAGGTGGCTAACTACTGCACCAAGTGGACTACCTTTACCAAAATGAACACTAAATTGTTAACATAGATTCTATTCTATTCTCCTCTTCATTTTTAAAAATAGGTTTTGATTGATTGGCTTAAAGAAAGCAAGAAGACAAAGCCAAATTCCAAAATGGCTTACCTTCAGTGAATGATCTTTCTGGACGAGAATCAACAACTTCTTCTTTTTTGCTATCAAGATTTTTTTGTAAAGCAACAAAATCTCTGATTAAAGAAGGTTGTGGGACACATTCGTATTTGTATTTCTGAGGGAAAGAAAAAATAAAATAGAACAAAATTTTAGATGATATGAAGAACAATTTTAAAGGCTACCATAAAATAATCTTGTTTAGAACAAACACTTCAATAACAATCATTCAGTTTTTCTTATTTTAAGGATTATTTTCTTTTATTAAGCTGTCTCTTCAGTTTGTAAACACTTGCAAAAAATTTAAATTTCACTCATTAAGTAATAACAAAATTATTCCTCAAATAAAGACCATTTTCCAAGATTTTTTGCTATCAATCTGCAAGTTTTTGGACCTGTTAAATGTACCTTAGAGTACAATTTTTGAAAATGTTTACAAACTTTTTAAACAACCTAATACTTGTTATTTAAATTACAGATAACCACAGAAAAGGGAGAGGAGAAAAAAGGAGTATCAGAATGGGATAGCACAAAATTTTGGTACAAGGGAATTTCTGGGAATATCTTCTCACTCTTTCATTCACAGAAATATGAATGATGATACACGAATAAAAACTTATAAGAAAATGATTTTCAGAAGAAAAAACTTGTTAGTTTCACTTCACTGTTTAAGTTTGCCTGGTGAGATTATTTTGTGTTCAATGCAACAACAATGACAAGATGTCCAACAAATCATGTCATGGAATCAAAAAATGAAATTGTTGCAATATTTTTGGTCTAATGGCTTTTGGGGTATGCCCACAAAGCATTGGGTGATCTGACTTATACTGAGGGAGGTACAACATCAGCAATTCACAAGGCAGAAAGGACGCAAATCATTATCATTATTTTCACAAATTAGTACTTGCTACCAAACCTCCGTACGAGAAAGATATGGCTGTATTTGCATTACAATTGCGTTATTATTATTTCCATTGTTACATTGTTTGGGTAATGCTATAGAGATTGAACTATGGCATCTTATAACCAACGATGGCCCAGATGCTGTGTAGCCAGTGGCACCGGTGGTGCGTCTCCCGCTTATGCTGCACCTGCTGGAAGAGCGTCGGTATCTCAGGTCTGATCATACAGAGATGACACCAGCAAGGGTGACAAGCAGAGCACTCATGTGCCGACATGAAAAAATGAGTCATAGTTCAGATCTCTATAAGGACTGTTAAGTTTGCTTGGATGGTGCTTGCATTGACCAAGTGCTTCTCACACCGGAACTTGAGTAGAATAACATATATTGAATAATAATAATAATTATTATTAAAATAGAATATAAACACTAGTAATATTTCTATAAGTATATATATATATACCAAAATTGTATAATAATAATTATAAAATTAATAATATAAACACTAATCACACTAGTAATAATTTTATAAGTATACAATTATTACTAGTGTAATTATTGTTAGAATTTATATCATTAATTTTATAAATAATAGCTGGTGCTGCTAAAATATTCATTGGATCTGTTACCATTTGGATTAATCTCTTTCATTTTTCTATATTTTAATAAGGACCAATTTATCTGAAATAAAATAACCCTTTAAACAATAGACAACAATCAAAATTTCTGAAAAACAAACATCCATAATGTTTAGCATTGAGGTTTTCCTTCTTTTCCTTGAATAAAAAAGAAGTGATTTTTGTTTTTCATTAAATGAAAAAAAAAAAAAAAAGAAAAAATAGAAAAGATTCTGACCGCAGATATTGATGGTTTTGATGTGGTATCAAATCCATTGCTAACCCATTTACGGAGACCTCCGTCCAATAAAGAGACTTTCGGATGACCAAAATACTGTAGACAAAGAAAATAAAGTATTTGAGATCAAAATAAAACGTCAGATCAGACATGTTTTATTAACCTGTACAAACCTGTAATGCTATTTTGATATTTTCTTTTAGCACTTTATATTGAGTTGTTTATTGATATTTCATCACTTAACATTTAATCACTCAAACATCAATCTTAGTTATGTGTATGTATGTTCGTCCCTTGAATTTGTGGATGACCACTGACTTGACATCACTTGGCAATGTGCATCCATTGATGGCTGATGGGGCCAATATTAGCGAGAAAGCCCCTCCCACAAGTAGGGTAGAAGTGGGTAGGGGCTAAGGTGTTGTACTTGGTATCTCCAACTTTCCACAACTGCCACTTGAGCTCTGCCTGCCTGACCCGCTTTTAATCACAGACATATAATCACTAGCCATTTGATCACATATTTTTAAAGTGGTTTACTAAGATTTTAAAGAAATTCAAAATTTTCACGGGATGATCTCACCTTAAATAGCCACCAAGCACGAACAGATGATAGGTTATCTTGCTGGTCATATGTGATGATATGTGTCTCTTTATCAATGCCCAAATTTCCAATGTATTCACCTAAGCATTTTGATTCAGGCAGAGGAAAAGGTGAAGGTGAAGTAGGAGTTAAGCATTGATTCAAATCAAAATACATTGATCCTGGTATGTGTTGCCTAAAATCATAAAAACAAAAAAAAAGTTTTAAGTTTTATTTGAATGTTATTGGAGGTGGACAAGTGTAACAAGGCATATCGCCAATTAATAAGGATATTCTGTAAGAATAAAAAATCTAGTTAATTTAAGTTAGTATAAAGTTAAGTTTATTTTGAAGTTAACAACTTTAGTTGCATTGATGAGTGATGTGCTTGACCTTTGCCTTCAACTGACTTGATGGGAGCACAAAGCTTAGTTGACATCTTCACATCTGTGATAAACTATGTAGAGCTCTTCAGAAAATATTACCGAATTAACTTTTGGCACTTCTTGAATTCTGGGATGTTAATGGGAAGGAACACAACAAGAAGCTTTTTTTTGTTTTTAATCATCAAATTAAATGACTTTAAAATGTTGATATGCCGTAAAACAAATTTAAGCGTAAAAGATTAGATTAATGGAAATACAAAATAAATTTGTAATTGTTGTCGAATAATTAAAAACAAAAAGCATTTCTTACTTGAGATAATATTGCTGGTATGCAACACCGGGTTTCAATCGTGCCCAAGAAACATCCAAGACTCTGAGTTTGTAGCCATTTTGAGATGAGATGACATCCTTCAGCCAATTTACAGAGACAAGTGTCCTTAATGCACCAATTGTCATGGCTCTGCTGATTAATTGACTGACAATAAAAACAAAAAAAATGGTTTAATTGAGAAAATATTATTTCTGTAAATAATGTTACTGGTTGTGGTGTGGTGGGTGGGTGGTATGATGTGGTGCATGGTGCACTGGTGAGTGGTATGGTGTGGTACACTACAGGTGCACTGCACTACACTGGTGCAGAATGGTGTGCAGGTGTGCATTAGTGGTGCTGGTGCATCATCATCCACCTGACTGACTGTATGATACTGCTAGTAGTGTGTGAGGGGATGCACTTGCACTTGCACAATGAAATGCACTGCACTGCACTTACTCCCACTTGTGATTGGTTTAGGTTGGGTGTGGTTAATGTTGGCCCATTCAGGAAAACAAAGATATGGGGTAGTAAGTACTGGATCTGTTGGGATGCAATTTGGTTAACTATTGAAATTGACATAATCAATCAAGTTGCATTATTACAGATGGTGAATGGTAACATCCTCATTATGGCCCGAAGCACTTATATTTTTGTTTTCCTGAAGCGCAAACTTAAGGACCGGAAATACTTTAGAAAAATTAATAAAACAAAAAATTTTAATTGCTTTGTTTAAAAAAAGTAAAAGAAATTTCTTGTTTAAGAGTTAATTTGCTCAATGAAAAATAAACAAAACGTTTCGTCAACAAAACTTTACATTTCACACACACACACAAAAAAACTCCATTAAAATACAGAAATTCTAATATAATGTTTTCATTTAAAACGGGCAATGTATTTTTTAAAAGTACAATTGTATTTAATTTTAATTCGTAGGTTTTTAAAGATACTTTTTTCTATACTTTTTATAAAGTATAGAAAAAAATTTTTACTTTAAAACTAAAAGTGATTGTTTGTCAAGGACAAAAAAGAAATTATTATTTAATTTACATGTTTTATAATAAAGCAATAATTACATGTCCGTATTTAATTAATTGATTAAATATGCATGAAGTACTGTGTTAATTGTGATTAAAAATAAACTTTTGAAGTTGAAAAAAATTAAAAGATAGAAAAATAAATTAACTTACACAAAAAAGAAAACAAAAATTCAGTCAACTAAGACGACAGTTTCTGAAGACAGACGAACGGTGTTGACACAAAACCCTTCAACTGAGAAAATTAAGTCCACTTCACTTCACACAATAGATTAATTATAATTTTTACTAGGTATTATTATGGTCAATCTATAAAAAATTTTCGAAACCCTAATATTTTTAATAAAATCGGAAAATGATTACTAGTTAATCCTTTTTAGACGATACATAATTTTCATTTACTTTTGTTTAAATACGAATTAAAATTTATAATCATCCCCCCACGGAGTGCAAATTGCAATTGAAATCAGTCAGAGTGGCACTGGCAGTTAATGCTAGTGAGTGCTCTTTTTGCTCCCTGCTCCTAGAGTTTCCTCTCCTTCGGTGCCAGGCGCAGTGTGACAGTGCAGTGAAACATACTTTTATTAACCCTTTAAACTCTAAAGAACCCAAATCACAACCCTAGCAAGTCAATTAATTCATTCATAGATTTTTTTAAATACCTAATTTATTCGGATAGATACTTATTCATTTTAAAATAAGTTTTATTTAAATCAATTGATAGATTTTTGGTAGAATAAAAACTCGACTGAAATTCTTAATTCAACAATTGAAATTTAAAAAAATCCTTGTTGAAGTTGTAGAAAAACTTAACTACAGTGAGACAGGGAACCATACATGTTGTTAAACCGGAAATAGTTCTCTTAAGGTAAGTTCCGGTTGCCACGCCATCACATAATCAGAAAGATATCGTCATGGGTGAGTTCTGTATTATAATCTTTCTTTTCTTCTAAAAAGTTTTCATAAACGCCTTTTCTTAATTATTTAAATGGCTTTTAACTCATTTTTGTTATTTGCATTCGTTAGTCTATGCGATTGCTTTTTTTTTTAAAGATTAACTATTAGTTTATTTTGTGGCTTCGTTCGCAACAAAACAACATTGATTATTTATTACATTTGGTTTTTGTTATTTCTGCCAAATATTATTTACTGATTGATTTCTTTTAATTATTTAAAACTGCTAGAATTAATCTTTGATTATCAATTTAAACTCTTATTAGGACTGTAATGATGCGATAAAAAGCCTCCAAAACTAAAACGACACGTGTAAACAATGAATTCTATGGCCGGTGGCGCCGGCCAAATTGAAAATTAGAATTTAAAAATTTATTGATTGTTAGAAGACGAAATAATTCATGTTATTATTTGTTTCTATTTCCCCTAATTTTAAAACTTTTTATTTCGAGTTGAGGATGTTTTTTCTCTTAATAATCAATGTATTTGTGCTTAATTTTTGGTTATTTTCTTAGCAGATTTTCCTTATCGTACATAGTTGATGTTCACTTTCACTACGTTTCGGTCTACTTATTTCTCTGTTGGCCTTTTTCAGAGTCAGAGGTTTAATTCTTTAAAAGTGGTGTGTGTCGTGGAATTGCTACAACTACGGAAGACAGTGGTTAATAATGGGAATACGGTTATAAGAATTTAGTTATGAGTTGTATTCGAATTTGGTGTGTGGAAACACCTGACAAAGACCGGCGGCCGCCGGATAAGTTGGCTAAAAACATAAAAGTCCACAAAAAAATAATGATTAAAGAGCCTTATTTCAAGAATTCCTAAAAATACAAGTTATGTAACTAGTTTGAAATTAAGTTCAATGCTTTCCCCTCTTCCAAAGGAAATTGATGTTATATTCTATCTGGTTAAAAAATAAAATTAAATTAAATTTAGAAAAAAAAAAAAAAAAAACCCTATAATGATTGTGATCTAAAGTGTTTTTTGTGTTTTTACATAACATTTTTTTCACCTACAATAGAATTTATTTTCTTTCATTTATATAAAAAAAATTATTCTATAGAAAATAATTAAAAAAAAACAAACTTTTTACTGTTTAAGGTACCTCACATTTAAAAAAAGATTCTAGTAAATATAAACCAGGAACTCAACTTTCAGCTCTGTCAGGCAGTTGATGCTTAACAACTTTGGAAAGTAACTCATCCAGGTGTAAGGATAGCACTGATTAAAAAAAAAAAAAAAATGAGACTAACTCATTTAGGTGAAGAGCAATACTGATTACAAAAATCCAGGAAAATGATGAGCATGTAAAACAGTCCTTGTACCTAACTTGGGTTGGTGCTTATTAACCAAGTAAATATATACATATTGTGTGTAATTTTTATAATAAATATATTTGATATATTTTGTTTTTTCTTTTCAGCTGTTTCTTTAGGGACCTCCTGCTTTTTGTCGTCTACATTGACCGTGCTCCTGTTTGCAGGAATGCAAACGTTTCGTAACCTGCTGAGTTCCACGGAGTATCTGACCATTTTTGGTGGATTTCTTGGTTCTTGTGTCTTCATCCTCCTCCTAACTGTATCCTTTTATTTAATTTCTGAACCTTTTCCCCCACCCTCTAATGTCTTATTAATTCTGAGACAAAACCTACAGTCTCTTCATTATCTACATCTACTGAGCAGCTATATTTGTGTTTTTAAAAGTCGATTCTTAAGTCAAGCAAATCTCCCCCCATCACATGAGACAGTAAGGGTTGATCAGTGATAAAAGCTTGTACTTAGGAATCATATTACATGAGTTCAAATCCCAATAAAAAAACCATTGCATACACTTTCAGGTGCCTAGCTTGTTAACTTGGGAGAGTAACTAGATATAAGAATGACACTGATTTAAAAGATAAAAAGAAAAAAAGGTGGATATAGTTGTATGAATAACACTGATTCCAAAAAGTCCAGGGATATATTCAGCATGTAAAACTGGCCTACCCAACTTGGGTAAGTGCTTGCTTAACCACGTAGATATTATATTTATTTGTTGAGCACCAACCCAAGTTTGGCACAAGACCATTTTTACATGCTCTTATCCAGCCTTTTTGTGTTCGGTGTTACCCTTCGCCTAGATGAGCTGCTCTCCCGAGTTCATGAGCCCCATCTGCCAAGGCAGCTAAAGCTGTGAATGCAATGGACTAGAACTTCCCACGATTCCAGAACCCAAGCTTTTACCAATCCTCCAATTTCGCTTGACCAAGTAGATATATCTTACTTAAAAATATACATTTCTAGCACAGGTAGGAAGATGAGGAAAAAAATAAGAATATAAAACTTTGATCTTTGTAGAATAGTAGCCACACCACATATGAAAATAATTTGTAATATTGTATTGTACTAGTAAGACTTTAGACTATTTTTTTCCCCCCATAAATTCCAAATCAAAGTAAGTCTTGGAACTTGCTTAAGGGTCATTTGTTCAAAATCTCTTGTTTTGCTTTTTGTTTAAGAATTAAATTTCTAATGAATGAAATTAAAATGAATGCTATTCTCAGAGCATTTAATATTTTGGAAATTAAATTTTTTTAATTCCTTAACGATTTTTTTCAGAGCTGTAGCAATTTTGAAATGTTGATGTTTGGAAAGAACTTTCAATCACAGTTTTTACCAGAAGGTATGGCTTCACTTTATTTGAATTTTAAAAATATTTACACTAAACTTGATTTTTCTTGCTGGTTGTCCAAGAAAGATAATTTTGGCTGACTATCTCCCTTTAGTCGAATGTTGACAACTATTTTCATTTACTAGCCAAATAGAAAAGCTATTAGCCAAACCCATGAATTATTATTTCACTCTAATTTTATAAATAAACTAATAGTTTAAAATTTAGTTATAGTTTAAATAGATATAATCCATTTCAATTTAAATCACCTTTTCTCCTGGATAAAAAATTTAAATTTCTTAGTACATTTTTCAAACAGTCTTGTTTAAAAAAAAGTTCTACTTCTATCTTCGTTCTATTAAACCTTTTATTATTTAAATAATTTGATTTTGTTTTTTTAATTATGAAAAATATGGTTGAAGAGACATTTTTCATTCAGTATTTGAAAGATTGTTGGTGATAAAATGGTCGCCAAAAGATTATAGTTACAAAAGATAAGAATTTTATTATGAAAAGATTAGTGTTTTATTATTTTTAGTCAACATTTGGAAAAATCACTTGCTAATGCATCGTCCAAATGTTTTTTAATAAAATTTGCTGTTCATTTGTTTATTTAAATTTCCATGTACTTATAGTTTACATTAACTTTTTGGACACTCTATAAATTAATAAATATTGCTATTTTCATTATTATTTTGTTTTTCTCAAATTGAAATTAAATATGCAGAATCTCTTTTGGTTTTTCAGTTGCCATCTGCTTATTCTTAGCAATGTTTGCTTCTGGACTTGTTCACAGAGTATGCGTTACAACATGGTAAGTTTTCTTATTAGATATTCTTAAGTGTTTTTCTTATTAGATTTTCTCATAGATTCTTATAAGTATAATGGTTATTCTCACAGAATGAAATTGGTAATCCCAACTTCAAATTCAGGTTGGCAATCGATTCCTGTGAGAAGTGTCTTTTATCTTTAATATCTTAAAATATTAATTTTCCATTTTTGTCTATAATTTTATCAGCAAAATGACAGAAACTCATTTTTTTAAATAAAATCTAGAAAATAGGAATCCTACAATTTTAATGAATGAGAAATGTTTTATTGATTTGGAAATAAATTTTATTATAATTTTTCTTCAATTCATTTTAAAAGCTTTTTTCCAGTTAATTTATCAAGAGATTTTTTTCTTTGTTTTTGATTGTTTTTCAATATTTTGGCATTATTTAAAATTTAGTTTTATCAAATCTAACAAGATTTAGTACAGTGGATAGTGTTAGTATTAGGTCATGTAATATTAATAAAGAATTTACATTTTTTTAATCCCTAATCCTAACTAACCCTAAAAGAGACTAACCACCAAGTTTATTAAGGAAACCTTTGATATAGGAAAACAGTTAATGTTTTTTTTCTACTAAATTTATTTCTAATACTTTTATTATATACTAAATTAATTTTAGAAATTAATTTAGTATATAATAAAAGTATTAGAAATGAATTTAGTAGAAAAAGGCATCAACTATTTTCCTATATCAAAGGTTTTCTTAATTAACTTAGTGGCAAGTCTCTGGTACTCAGGCAAGGCTGGGAAATACTTCCAGTAATCTATAAAATATTGCTGACATTTTGTTTGCTTTCACTCCTACTGTATCATTAATTAGATTAAAGGGAAGTAAGTCATCTGAAAATCTAATTTAGTTATTTGATAAAGGCAATTCAACTCATTCAAGTATAACAAAATAGTTTTTATTAATTCTCAAAACTTATAAACACACCTGATATTTGTTTATCATTAAAAGTAAGTATACAAGAAAATAGGTTTGATTTATGTGTCTGTTAATTCCTTTATAAGAAATGATCAAAAAGAGAAAAGAAAAAAAATTGAAACTGAAGATCAGTGAGTTTCTGAATAAATCAGAAGAATAAAAAAGAGAGAAAAATACACAGAAAAAAAGGTTAAAAAATTTAAAACAATGTATTTATTGCTGATTTTTATCCTCATTTTGGTAGTTTTTTTGTTGTTTTTTTCCCACTATGTTTCATCTATCTTTCAGTTCTGATCCTCTTCAGGTGATTAAATACGCACTTTTATAGAAAATGCTGAGTTGCTTGACTTATAGATATAATGAGAAACCTTGTTTTATGTACTTGATCAAATCATCTTCAGAATAATTTCTATAAATTATGATGGTGGATTAGTTAACCTTCAAACTGATTATGCATGTTGATATAATCTGTAAATAGTAAGTTCTGGATCTTGTATGAAAAAATTCGCCTCAGGAATATATAATCTTTAGATTATACTGGAACATTATTCATAAAAAAAAAAAGAACCAGATTATTTTGACAGCCATTTTGCAAAAGAATTAATGAAATTCTTAAAAAATTGTTTGATTTACTTGGAAGAGGAAAAAAGGCATTTTTTGTCTAGTTTTAATAAGCATTTGTGCTTTGCTTTCTTTTTGTTTATTTTTTTTACAAATACATAGGAGTTTCACTTCCATTTAATCTATTTTATAATATAAAAATTAGATTGTTGTGATTGTATAAGATCCTAAAAACTGTAACTCTTTAAAAAATGAAACCACAATAGTCATTTTTTTCTTTTTCAAAGAAAAAATGATTCAAATTAATAAAAATTTGCATATGTATGGTACTGCCTTTCTATATAATAGGCTTCCTTAACTACCTTAGAAAAAAAGCATTAGAAGTGAATTTAGTAGAGAAAAGCATTAGAAAATAATTTAGTATAAAAAAAGTATTAACTGCTTTTCTAGGCTTCCTTAATTATCTTAGTGACAAGTCCCCTGTGCATGGGCAAAGTCAGACAATACTTCTAGTTATAATATGAAAATCTGTAATACATAGTGCTCTTCAGAAAATGAAACTACAATAGTTATTTGAAAAAAAAGATTCAGACCACTAAAATTTGCATATGTATGATACTGTTTTCTAATTAATGGGCTGCCATAACTACCTTAGAGTAAAAGCATTAGAAATTAATTTAGTAGAGAAGAGCATTAGAAATGAATTTAGTATAAACAAGTGAAACATGCATGGTCCCCAGTTTGTGCACAGTAAATAAAGCATAAAAAATGATTAAGCCCAGCATTTGTCCACTCCCCTATAAAGCCCCCAAAGTCCTCAGGCTTTTAATCCTAATAAAAATTAACAAAAAGTGCAGTTTCAGGCATTTTCGTATATTTGAGTTCAGCATCATTCAAAACTGCTAAATAGACATGCACATCAAATTTTGGAAATATATGATAAAATAGCTCTTCGAAGGTGTTTTGGGGCCCTAAAAAACCCAAGAAATATTGCAAAGTACAAACAAAATTATATAGAAATCAGTTACATCTTTTAAGAAAGTTTTATAAAAATCCAAGGGATCAATTTTTTTGTAATAAACACAAAAATGTTATTTTTAGCCATTTTTCCCCAAAACGTACCTCTAGAGGGGTAAACAGATTTTTCCTGGAAAATACGCCATGTTACTTTTTTACTCATATCATGTTTTAACATTTGTGCCAAATTAAAAAATAAATTCTTAGGCGTAGATTTTGAGATAAGTGCGAACAGACATCCCTTTCTTGTTTGGAGAAGGGGACCAAAAAGTATTAATTGCTTTCCTATAAAATAGGCTTCCTTAATTACCTTAGTGGCAAGTCCCAGGCAAAGCCAGGCAATACTTCTAATAAAAAATAAATGTGAACGATCTTAAAACCTTTTTTATTTCATTTATAATTTTTTTAAACCCCTTCAAAATAATCTTGATTTCCTGGAATTGAAATCATAACATTAGAAAAACAGAAACTGTTAGCAGTGTTTATTTTATTTTTTGATTTATTCTTTAAGCTTTTTATAATGTTTATTATCTAGCAGGTATATGTCTTTAATCAATTGCCAGATAACAGTGCTATATTTCAAAGACCTTATGTATGAGTATATTTTGCCAAAATCTGTGTATCTACTTAACAAGTGTGTGCGTGTGGGAAAGAAAAGAGATTGGCATTGGAATGCCAGGTATCAACTAATGTCTTTCAAAATTGTCTGTCCTTCAATTCATGTATTAACAGTTTTGTTTTTCTTTTTTTTTGTCTTTCTTACAAAAGAGATAAGAGGATTGTTTTAGAGATGACAAAAGGATTGTTTAGGTTTTTTTCCTTATTGGAAGAATTCTTTGGTTTTTGTTCAAAATGGAAATTTTTACAGATTATGTTAAAAAGAATAAACAGAATCCAATTGGTCTGGATTTATGACAAAAATCATTTATTGATTTCTTTTTGCTGACTGTTGTCCTCATCTTACCTTACAACAACAGTTGTTTTTCACTAAGAACTCTGAGTCTTGTTCGCATAATCCCTGCAACCATTGCCCTCCATAGTTGTTGTCTGTCATACCAAGTTTTGACCAATTAAACCTTTTGCCTATTTGAGTGAAACCACTATTTTCTGATAATGCTCACATGGAACCATAGAAAATCAACACCTCCAGGGTTAAGTAAATGAGTTGGGTGAAATGTAGCAAAGAACAACAACTATGTAAGATGAGGACAAAAAACTAATAAATAGATTAAAAAATTTTATCTAAAATTCCTAAAATAAATAGAAATAATTAAGTTATTTGATTCAGTCTTTACTTTTATTCTCATTGTTATTGTTATCTATTCAACATTTATTTTGTCTGAATTCTTTAAAGATAAGGCTCTATTATTATCAATCCTTAACTTTTATGCTTGTTATTTTTTTAAATCAAATATAATTATCTTTTGTTCAAGAATTTATTTATTTATTCTTGTAGAGTTATGTTTATTTAAAAAAAATCAAAGATTTTGTTTTTTAAAATGATTTTTCTGTTTATTTTTTCTTTTCCAGTTTCATCTTCTCTGCAGTTGCGTTATATTTCATTAACAAAATATCCCAAACAGTTTATGCTCCACCCCCAGTGCCAGTCATTACCAAAAAGAGAAAATGATTCCATCTTGAAAATTTGGCACTTCCTGCGATCATCATTTCTCGAAATCAATTCAAAAACCAAATAAAACTTTAATTTTTATTTTTCAAAAAAATTCTTTTCAAAATTTTGCCTCCTTCTTATTCTTCTCTTTTTAAACAGATAATATATGTGTGTATAGAGGCAGGGCTCTGCATTGTAAGTGAAATACTTTTGTTTTATGAAGGCTGTTAAGAAAATGTCAAGAGAAATTCAACAAATTTTTATGCAGAAGAAAAAGTAGTTCAAAATGAAATGGATTTTACTCTCTTGAACTGTAATTAAGTTTCAAATTATTGATTCATTCATAACGTTAGAGTGAAATAACATTTCATGGGTTTGACTAGTACCTTTACTATTTGGCTAGAAAATAAAAATAGTTGTCAAGGGTCAACTAAAAGTAAATTTGTCTGGAGAGCCCTAATATGTGTGTCTTTCACATCCATGAAATAAAAAACATAGAAATGGAAAAAACAATAGAAATAATTTATTTTAAAAAGCCAACGTTTAATCTTAGCAGACCTGTGCTAACTTGCCTTTATACATGGCTACCAAGGTGAAAAATAAAGAAAATGTATAAGACTTAGAAAAGTGTTGGTAGCATGCAAACCAGTGATCAGAATCTGAGTTGATTAACTTATAGATTTTATAGATGCTCTTTTTATGGTGAGTTTTCAAAATGTCTCACAAAAACATAGCATGCTGTCTGATAGCTTCCAATTGCAATCAATAGTCTCACACCAAATGCAAGATTTATCTGTGATTAGCTAATATTTTTCTGGTGGGTTTAAGTTTTGGTCTATGAAAACTATTATCAGGGCTTAAAATGTTTTGTTGAAAATGAAACATATGAACTAAAAAAATATCTTATATTAAAAAGAAATTATAAAAAGTGTTTCTAAAAATATTAAGTTATTCCAAATGGTGACAGGTTTTCATATTATTTGCATATTCATATTATGCATATTTTTCAACTCGTCAATTTGATTTTTATTATCTATACACATTTAAAAATCATTTTGTGTTTAAGTTCAATATCCAGTTTTAAATTTCAGGTTTGTGAGCACTGTGTGGCTAGGTCGTGTCAAAGAAAACAAGAAATTGAACTGCAAGCAGTTGGATTCTTAGATGGTTACCCATCTAACTACTGACCAGGCTCAATGCTGCTTAACTTTAGTGATCTGACAGGAACCGATGTCTCCAATGAGATATGACCGTATTAATTATTTTAACAACATAGGAATTGAGATTGTTGCTTCTTTTTTATAAAACGGAAGATTTTTTTTGAATTAGCTTTTTTTTTTTAAATAAATAACGGCGAAGCGTTTTTGAAATTTAAGAAAAAATTCATTTTCAAATGTGAAGCGTTTTTTAATAAAAAAAATTTTCCTTTTAACAAGTGTTCTTTAAATAATAAAATTTGCATATGATTGATAAGTCTTTCTATTCAATAAAACTGTTAACTATTTTAGAGAAAAGCATTAGAAATTAATTCAGTATAAAAAAGCTTAAAAAATAAACTTTTTTTAAATAAAAATTGTTAAAACTGAATTTAGCATGAAAAGGTAATAGAAATAATTTTAGTATAAAATTTAGTATAAATAAAAGACTTGAGTGTTTTCCAAGATGATACACTTTCCTATTTATCTTAGTGGCAAGTCTCCGGTGGTTATATACTTATATATATTTTGAGCGCGTTCTTTATTTTAATGTAAGAAACAGATTCTCCAAATGATATTGAAAGTAAATACTTATTTTATTATAAAATTTGAAAAATAGCAATATCATTTGGAGGACTTGACAGGATTGACATCTAACATTTCTTTCTGATATTGAATTTTCACATTTAAACAGCCTGTTGGATTTTAGTGGGTCATGTCTACTGTTTGGTCTACTAAACACTACTGCCCTATCACTAGATCCAATTCTAGATAGCCAATAAGATCAAGTACAAAACAAAGTTAGGCACAAAGCCAGTTCAATGTGCTCATGTGGCAGATTGCCCTGATACAGGCTTTAAAAATTGCTAGACCCTACCCCCCCTTCTTGCATTCCCCTTTTAAGGTGCCTACAGCACTGCAATAAACCTAGTCCTATCTGTTTCAATCGATGGAGTAAGGATGGCCCTTAGAGAGAGCCAGTCGATGCGCATTTTTATAAAACCCATCTGGCATCTGAGGGTTGGTTATAAGAATACCAATCAAGGTCTTACATCATAAATAAACCCTATCCAAACAGATTTGATTTTGGTTTTGAGCAGGAAGACCTCTCCTCACATCAATCTTATTGTTATAAAGTTCATATGGCAGGCTTTGGCTGGAGGAAAAGCCGTCAAGAATATTTTATTATATGATGCCAACATTTCATAAGTTCATTAGATCTCCCCCAGCTACTAATATACGAATAATAAATTGATAAAATAGAATTACTAGCTAGCAAATGAATGGGTGGTGAGGTGAAGCATTGGTAAAAGCTCAGACTACGTGAGTTCAAATCCCAGTCAAAACCATTACATCTACTTTCAGCTACCTCAGGTAGATAGTGCTCATTAACTCAGGAACGTATCTTATCTAGGTGAAGGGCAATACTGATTACAAAATCCCAGGGATTAGTGGGCCTTGTTACAGCAAAAATATGGTAACTCTTACTCCAAATCCTACTGCTGCTTTGCAGTCTTTCTTTGAAAAAAGGTTAGCCTGTACAGGGCTAACCACACTGCTTGACGAATACTAAAAAACGGTTGAAATTGACTGAAGGAGTCAAATCTAAGCTCACTGAGCAAGAAAATTAAATAAAATAATAATAAAAATGAATGCTCTCCCCTATCGATCACTTGGGAAAGTTTATCTGCATTCTTTATTTTCAACCCTTAAACCTCGGCAATCTAGGGCAAATTGACACTGCTGATATTTTGTCCCTCTGTCGTCCTTAAATAGAATAGTTCTTTAGGCTATTTGGTGATTCTGTTAACTCAGGGTCCAAAGGTTAAAATTATGATGTTCTTTAAGCACAAAATAGAATTGGAGCATTCAAAAACCATGTTTTTCAATTGTATTATTCTTATAAGTTTGTCTTTTATTTTAGTGCAAATCAACCTTTTTATGTCATTTAATGCCAAGAACAATCATTTTGATTATAAACGTTCTTTTTTTGTCCACACATATTTTTTATATAAAACAATATGCATTATTTAATTTATAGCTAAAGGAAATGGTGATCCATACTTTTCCCAATGGTATCAGTCTTGTCATGAATACAAAACTACAAATGGAACTGGGATTCAGACTCAAGTATTTAGGTTTTTAAAATCCACTGTTTCAAGGGGAGTTCCCCACCCCCATTTTTGAAAGAAAATTGCCTCGACCTCTTTCTAGCGTTTGGTCCTTCAATACGTCTGAGTGACAATCATATTTTAAAAAAATTCTTTACACTCCTGATTAAAATATAAAAATAAGTGAAAACATTGATAGATTGAGATTTAAATCTATAATAGATAGAGAATAGACATGATACGACTAAGAAAAATATCTCCACAAATCCGTGTTCCACTCGTCGAAGCTGAAATAACAATTACTTATGGAGAATAGAGACGGGATTTTAGTCGCCCATTCAGTTTCTTTATGGGCTCTCTCCAATTCAACGTGGCATTTTCTCTTTATAGCATTGGTGACGTCACATTCGAAATCAACCCGTTCATTCTCGAACGTTGACGAAAACGACTGACACTCACCCGTTCATCTCCTCCACTCCTTATATAATTACAGTCGGGTGATAGAGATTACTAGATTTCAGGGGTAGAATACCACATGTGATACATGTAAAAGATATGAAGAAAGTTTGATTCATTTTATAACAACTTGTCCAGAATGTAGAAATATACGAAAAGAATGTATAGATCTTCAACATCCCTATGAAGAAGTAGTTGGTAGATTCTTATTTGAAGAAAAAAATATATATATATAAAAATAGTACTTCAACGGACATGGTAAACCTTTGCTTTCACTACGTACCACACCTACCATCAACAAAGAACACGCAACAAATTGGTGACACCGACGTGATAGAAATAGTAAAAAGTGTTTGCTATAGACTTAGCAAAATTACCAACTAGTCAATCAGAACCGCTCTATTAGAGGCCCAAGACCGAAATATCTGTGTGTTATTTTTGCCTTAGGTCTCCTATAGGGCTGATATATCGACAGTTCAGAGACAAAAGTTAAGGACAAAATAACAAGAAACTTGCAGAACTGAAAAAAGAGAATGAACGCTGTCAAGGCACATCAACGGTCTATATTCGCCCACAACGAGTGGCAGAACTAGAGGTGTCTGTTGATATTTTGCAAGGTTCCACAGTGTAAATAAAGTTCAGAGAAAAAACAGGGTCACACTGAATATTTCAAGATCTCATGACAGGAAATCATAGATTTTAGCAAAAGCATACGGTTTAGCTATTTCCTAGAGCGATGCTTGATAGCCTTGCCAATGATTAATTATGAGACAAAGAAAGTTTCTTTTATTCATTGAATAAATAATCATTTCAAAACATGAATTGAAAACTAAAGAGGAAGCAAAATACGAAACAACGTCGAGGGAATAGAATTTAGAAAATAACTAAAAATAGAAACATGAACAATGATTCTTTTATGTAAACTACAATAAACAAAGAATTTATTGAAATTCTCAGATTGTTGATTAGAATCAATAATGAATAAATGATAAATTATTGTCTGCTCAAACATTATTTGTATAGAAACGGCAACATAAGTGCATTTTATTGGCTCAAAAACTAGGGGGAGGGAAAGACTTCTGATTATTTTCTGTCTAGGTTTAACCTAGGTAGAACATGAAGGAAGGATATCTACCTGGTCGAACATCAACCCATGTTATACTCTAGACATTTTGAAAACCTAGATGTTGTATATATCTACTTAGTCAAACACCAACCCAAGACCTTTTGAGAACCTAGATATTTACATGGGCAGCGACGGTGGAGCATTAGCATTGGTAAAAGCTCGGGCTCTGGAATCGCGAGTTCAAGTCCCAGTCAAAACCATCACTTTCACTAGCAGCCTCGGGCAGATGGGGCTCGTTAACTTGAGAGCAGCTCATCTAGATGAAGGGTAACACCGAATGTAAAAAGCACGGGTAAGAACACGTAAAAATGGCCTTGTGCCAAATTTGGTTTGGTGCTCACCAAGTAAATATAATATATTTACTTAATCGAAAACGTACCCAAGTTAGGCATAAGGCCATTTTTAAGTACTCATTATATTCCTGGGCTTTTGTAATCACTGTTGGTTGCTCTTCAGCTAAATGAGTTACTCTTCCGAGTTATCGAGACTCATCTTCCTGGGGCAGTTATAGGTAGATTCAATGGTTTAGACAGGGAGTTGAACTAATATACGATTACCGAGTCTAAGCTTTCAGCAAATGCCCCTCCTTTACTGCCCAGAACCTTGATGTTGTTGTAATCAAGAGTTTTAACAGAATTTTAAACTCAACCTTTTATTCAATTTACAGGGGTAAACTAAACTGAACTGATCCCATTCTGTTAGCAACAAATAAATTAGTTCGAAGTCGGGTGAAACCTCCTGGTTACGACATTCACAATTTAATCATTTGAAGAAAGCCGAAGGGTCATTCAGTCGTAACTTTGTCAAGATAACTTTGATAAAAATAAGGACAACAACCCGAAAGTTCGATACGTAAAAAATTAAGCCTCTTAGAAAAGATTTCGGAAAACAATAAAATGGTTTTTTTTATATATTTATATTTTTACTAGAAGTATTGCCCAGCATCGAAGTCGTGTCTCTAATGCAAGTAAGAAAGCCTATTATAAAGGAAAGTAGTTAATGTTTTTTTTTAAATACTAAATTCATTTTTAATGCTTTTTTTAATACTAAATTCATCTCTAATGATTTTCTCTAAATTCATTTCTAATGCTTCTTTTATACTAAATTTATTTCTAATACAAAAAAGTTCCCTTAATCTGTCAGCTAAAATAGAAAAAAAAAAATTGATCGACTTACACGCGTTAACCACAATTTACTTTGCTTAAAAAGATTCCATCGGTTTTCAGAGCCATTATCGCAATTCGTGGAAGTTCCCGGGTGTATTTAAATACGGGTATCGATGTTTGGCTTAAATATATTTATATTTCACAATGGATCGTTTGTCAGTTGATCAATGGATCAAAGTCGATAGATTAGTTTCTTGGAATAATCTTGAAAAATAAAACAACAAAAAATCTATTTTCTCATTGAGCTCTCTGGGCAGGTGACGCTTTTTAATAATACTGTTCCTGTTCAATAACAAATTTAATGTCTGCATTATTTCAACTGGTTTAGGACGAAAGTAATTCTGATGATGTACTGAATCCAAAAAACAATTTTTTTTTCACCAATCAGGTCAAGTTTTTAAGCTTAGGTCACATGTCATTTTTTCATATGATTTAGAACGAATGCGGTGAATCCGGAATTCACATTAGTTTTGCCCAATAAGATCAAGTTTGTTTTTTTTAAACTCTGGCTACATGTTGTATTTACTTTTTTTTATGTGTACGCATGTATAGAGCATTTTAGAAGTTGGTGGGCATAAAATACCATTTTGAATAATTGTTTTGATTAACCAGTGTCTCCAACGTGATTTCATACATAGTTTCCCAGTTATTTTCGGCCGGCGAGAAGAAGGGGGGGGTTGCAAACCGGTCGTGAAAAAAAATGTTAATTTTGTTTTGGATTATTTTAGTTACCGGGATTTGGGGGAATTAAAAAATTACTTTTCTATTTTTTTTCGGTGTTGTGTTTCACACCTTCTAGATCTTTCCTCCTAACGCTTAATCAATAGACACTCATTTAGTTTTACTTGGCAACATACACGTGCGTGCGCAAGTGTGTGTGTGTGTGTGTGTGATTCTATCTCGTTCATTTCAGTCTGTGTAAAACAGGATCCAAGTGACATTCCTCGATTTAATTTGTTTTGTTCAACCAATTTCACACTTTTTAAGGTTTCTTTGTTGATTTGATCGAAAATTCCATTATTCCAATCATTCAAGGAGAGAGAGGGGTAGAGGGGGAGAGAGGGGAGAGAGAGAAGGAGAGAGGGGGGAGAGAAGGAGAGAGAGGGGAGAGAAGGAGAGAGAGGGGGGAGAGAGAAAGAGAGAGAGGGGGAGAGAAGGAGACAGAGAGGGGGAGAGAGAGAGAGAGAGAGAGGCAGGGGAAGAAGAATCCTGTGGTGCAAATGGATAACAGCTTGCACTTTAAAATTATGATACATGAGTTCAAATCCCGGGGTTAATATCGGCTAATACCCTTGGGTAATATATGAATCCCTGCATTCTTGTTTTATTCAAAACAATATGTCGGCGCAAAAAAAGACGTTTATGAAAAATAATTGTTGTCGGCGTTAAACGACCAAGAAGTTTGACTAATGACCTTGATAAAGGTATGAATCTCTATATTCCCTTCATCTATGGATTGTGCAGTGCATATTGTACAACATTACAAGTGTGTGCGTGGAAGGTTCATCTGAAAGCACATTATGCATGGATCTCATGCATGAGGGAGGTAAGCTGAAATAGCTGTGTCTCTGGTCTTCTACGCGTGTATTCATCGATCTGTCCATCTCTCTAGTCTTCTACCCGTTTACTCACATATATATTTCTGTCCCGTGATTTTTTACCCGTGTATCCATTGGTCTGTCCGTCTCTCAGGTTTCCTATACGGGTGGGTATCCACTCATTTCATCAGTCTGTGTGATCTACACGATTTCTCTCCCTAGCGGTGTAACCTCATAATTCACCGCAAGACTCCAAAGAACAGCTTCAATAACTGTGGAGTTTGAAGCATCTGTATCATCATCATCATCATTATCATCTTGCAGCCTCGGTCAAGATTGAACTCACTACACCTTTCCAGTATTCCTTATCTTTAATAGGCCCTAAAAGATTTTCCTCGTGGATCGCTGTCTCGTTTTATCCTATCTGGAAAGGTTAATTTTCCTGAAAACTGAACTTAAACCTTAAACCCCACCCCACCCTTACCCAATCAAATATGATCTTAATCTTAACCCTAACCCACTGTTAACCTAACCCTAGGTTTCCCAACCAACACTGCTTTCACCCCTTGGAGGGAGGCAACATTCCAGGGGGTGAATTTTAATTATTTGTCTTGTATTAAGAATACTATCAATAAATTCCATGTACTTTAACCCTTTAAACCCTAAAAAACCGACATATCGGCCCTGGCAACTTAAAGCAAAAAAAAACAAACTTACACACAACATATTTTGACCTCCGACTTTGGACCCTGACTCGGTAGTATTACCAAGTAGTCACTTAAAGCCGTTCTATGGTCGAAAGGGTTAAGGAGTATAAGAACATATTAAAATATCTGATGAGTGCGAGGTATCAACAAGCTTTGGAACCACTGACTTAATCTAACCGAAACCGTAATGACAGAATCTACACAAAATATGAAAATCTATAGAAACTTTTAATAATTGAAACTTAACCAAAAATTGAAGATCTGTATTGAAACGATTCTATCGTAAAACGATACTTCGATTACTTTGATTCAAAGTGAATCTGTCTGAATAATAATGAAAAAAATAAATGTCATTAAACTTTGAACCTTGACATAACCAAATTATCAACAGATCACTCAGAGCTGTTTTATTAGAGGACCATATTAGTGCCAAAATATTGGCGTGTCTTCTTTTGCTTTAGGCCAGCAGGGCCGAGATATCGGCTCTTTGGTGTCTAAAGAGTTATATATATTTTTTCTTTTTTCATAATATATTGAAGTTATACGATTGGACCAATATTAGATGCTTATTCTTCCAACCAAATTTGCATCCTGTATCTATTTTAGCGAAGAGGTTTTTCAGGGTTAAAGAAATAACTAGGAAGATGGACAGATGATTGAATATTTTTTTTATTTCTACCCACAGCTTGGTTAGAATCGACTGTGCCGGCGAAATTTTGACTTCTGTCCAAGAGCTCTTGGCTTCTTCCATCACACGGATGCCAATGTAGGTGTGAGTCGGTGTCGTCGGTTGGGAACGTCTCCAAAGTCTAATGTAATTTGGTTTCGTTTCAATAAAAAGCTCAAGCCCAGTTCTGATTCGGTCGTGAAAACTTACACCAGAATTATGCCCCTCACCCTAGACATTTTCCAGTGTATTTATGCGATTAATTTAAATTGTTTGTTTTACGGCATATCAACCTTTTGCAGCGAAGGTAAAAACTTGGGCTCTGGAACCGTTTAAGTTGCCTCGGGTAGATGGGGCTCATTAACTCATGAGATTAACTCATCTAGATGAAGGGCAACACCGATTACAAAATCCCAGCGTTATAATGGGCACTTAAAAATGTTCTTGTTTCTAACTTGGGTTTGTGCTCGACCAAGTAAATATTTTATCCTTTTTCGGTAAAACAAAGTTTATCAAAAATGATTCTTCTCGGCATTAAATGGTTGATATAAAAAGGTTGATATGGCGTAAAACAAAACAAATAAAACCTAGATGGCATTATTTTTGGAATGACTCTCGTACATGTGTGTGTATTTTTACAACGCATTTATGTATATGTAACATGCCCGTTCGAGCGTATTTTACTCGCAAAATAATAACAGAATCAAATAAAATTAAAGACCATGATTTTCTAAGACTTTCTGCCATCGATCTGTGGGCTTTCAGTTCTCTGAAAGCACTATTCAACTGGTTTCGAAGAATTCTTGACAGCCTTCCTCGAACTTTTGGGACATATTTCAACTTGCATCAACTTTCTACTTGGTTTCAAGATTTATTGGAAATGAAATAATTTGTTCTGTTATTATTTATGTTAGTCATCAGTTTTTTTTTCTGTTCAGACGAATTTTGTAGATCGGAAATCAATCGAATCAATAACAAGATCAATGTTTCACTGTATTACATAATCGATTATTTAACCATAAAATCTGATCAATCATTTACTTCTACGTTGAATTATCGATCTGTTCTTAATTTCTTTATATCAACAATCTTTTTTAACTTTCAATTTCAACAATTTTCTTCATTATTTCCATTTTCATCTTTCCCAACTAAAAAACTTTATATTGGACTAAAAGTTTAATTTCGAACTAAAAATTTAAACATTTGATCCTTAATCAATTGTAATTTGTTGAGTTTGTTGTAAAATTGAATGACAAAAATTTCCAGAGGAATTTGAAACCAAATACAGTTTAGAATAGAGGTTTTCAAACTTTTTTGCCAGTGCCCCTTTCACCACCGAACGTCATAACGACTTTACATCCAGAATAATCTATGGTGGAAGTATACAGGCACGAACGTCTTTTTGCAGCGACTGGGGAACGCTTAATTAAATCATCTCGTTTTCCAGCTTTTCTACTAACACCAATATCACATTTTACTGTAATTGCTCTAAGACCCCCTTTACAATTTTAACGATCCCTTATCCCACTACTCACACCGACTGACCATGCGTGCTAAAAAAGGTCTTCGATTAGAGTTAAACTACTAGAGCAGTGGTTCCCAACCTTTTTTTACTCTTGCACCCCTGAAAAAATTTTGCTCTAACATTTTATTTTTTGTTCAATTGATGGAAATATAGATAATTAGCATTAGATAATTGGCAGTATCGCACTTAAACGCGGAAAAGTAATTCAGCAAGGACTCGAAGAAGTAACATCTTGGGAATCCTTTTTTCTATTTGGTGTCATGACATTCCTATGCGATTAAGCTCAATTCATCATCAATATACACATGTAAGAGGAATCAAGAATAAAAATATTATTAACTTAGGATTTCCATGACGTTATCGACCTAAAATTTTGAAAATTTTGGATTGTAGGTGCTAATCGAGGAATTATTTCTAATGTAATTGTTGTTAGCGTTTATGTAATTAATGTTGTAATGATAATTATTATTATTCAATTTCTGTCTATATACTAATAGAATTGTAGTGTATTAATTATTAGTCTTTATAAAAATATAAATTTTAATGTTATAATTATAATTATAATTATAATTGAGAAGATTCCCAAACGGTCGACCAAGTGTGGCTGTTTCGGCGTGGGGGCCGATTCGGCGCAGGGACGATGTGGCGTTGACCACTCTACTTTGCATTTTTATAGAGATTTTATTATAAAATTTTAATTAAGAAAAACAATATGAAAATATAATATTCGTTTAGGTATTTTGTCTGATTTCACTTAACTTCGAAAAATCACATTTTTGTAAAATTCCTTTTGATGTAATCCTTAAAAAAGTAATTAATAAATAATTAATTTACTAATTAATCTTTTAAGGGTTACATTAAAAATATTTTCAAGTTAAAAATCCAACATCTTAACTGCGTTCTTAAGCCTGTATTCTTTTAAAAATAAACAGGGTTGGTAAGTTGGTCGGTTCGAAGATGTTAATGTTTAAAGGAAGAGTCACTTACTGTTTATTTTTTGGTAAATAATTTTCTAAGTGGTTTTTAAGGGTTAATTTGTTGTTTTTTTTACATTTTTTTAGTTTCATGCAGAACTTTGAAGTGGCTGTTGAAACGTTGGTTGCAGTGTTTACCGTTGTTTTATTAATTTCGAAATAAATAACTTTAGCTTAAGACTATTTCCAATTTAGATTATAAAAAGTAGACAGAATTCTTTACATTTTTCTACTATTTGAATCCATTTTTGATAATTCATAAATATTTTTATGCATAAAAAAGAATTAAAAATATATACTTAAAAAACTTAAATACTGTTTGTTAGCATTTTCTTTGAAATTTTAAAATATTCTTCCATTAAAAAATATAAAACCTTTTTTAAATGATTATTAAAAAGAATATTCTTTAAGGAAATGTAATATTTAATAAGTTCTTATTTACTTTCAACAATTTAGCTCGAAAATTATAACATTATGAAAAATGCCGTATTTAAATTTTAATTTTCAATTCAAACATTTTCATTTCATTTATCTTAGTTTACTGGATAAATTTTATCTTAGTTTGCTGATTTAATTTAAAAAATGAAAATAAACTTTGACTAAACGCCGACGCCAAATTGTCCCGACGCTGAAACGGCGACGCCGAACTGGCCACGCCGAATCATACCAAACCCAATTATTTCATTTCTGTAGATCTACTTATAGAATTATTACTAGTGTAATTATTATAAGTGTTTAAATTATTAATGTTATAATGATAATTATTATTAAAAATCTGTCTATATAATAAGTGTTTATATTATTATATTTTAATTATCATTATAATTATTTTCATTATCCAATTTCTATATTTCATGCTCAATAACAACAACAGCAGAAAAAACAGCCAACGAATTTTGTCGTCTGTGTAATAATCTTTTCCCCAGAAAAAAACAGTTTTAATGACTTTTTTGAGAGTCCAAAAATTTCACTGAAACTTTAAATTAAAAAAAAAACCTTATGGCCTTGACCATTCTTTCCTTCTTTCTTCTTTTTTCAAGGCAAGAAGAGATTATTCTTTGATTTGATTTTATTACCTTTTGATTTCTCCAAGCCTTTTCAAGAATTCCTTCCATGTTCTCCGAATGCAAATCCTATCAGGCCAAATCAGTAAAGTAAGCGTGTTTGTAACAGCCGCACATGTAAGCACACACGCACGCATGCATACATGATGATGATCATAGAAACA
Source organism: Idiosepius hallami (assembly GCA_034780655.1). NCBI lineage: Eukaryota > Metazoa > Mollusca > Cephalopoda > Idiosepiidae > Idiosepius > Idiosepius hallami. The sequence continues at coordinate 35,762 of JAUZSX010353481.1, forward strand.
TCTTAGCATATGATTGCCGCTCCAAGGCTCAACCTCTGCGCCATGATTTCCCCTGTAAGCTCTCAAAAGACTTTGAAGACCAGCAAAGTCTGTATATGTCACCGTAAGACTCCGAAGGACAGCTTCAATAGCTTGAAGTATCTGTATACTTCGTTGGATTTAAGTGATGTAAGCTTGTACATGCATACGTGATGATAGCAGCATCTTAGGAGATGATTGTTTTTTTCAGATTGAGGCATTTGTAAGTCGTTGGAGAATTGCCCATGCCATCTCGGTCGCTCTCAGCAGTCTCTTTACTATGAACGAGTTACAATATTGTCTTCACAAAATCGTTACATTTCATCAAAAATTATTCTTCCACAACTTCTTGGTGTGCGGGTGACTTAGGAAAGTGGATAGACAGTCGAAGTTCATAATCGTATTACGTGATTTCGAATCCCAGTCCTACCGTATACGTTCACATTTGGACTGATACTCTTGGGAGAGGTATGAATCCCTCCTTTTCCTCCAACTATAGGTTAAATAGTGCACACTGTGTTATTCAGAAAACTATGTGTAGACAGAAGACAGTTTATTAAAAAAGTTTATTAAAAAAATGACTGTTCTCGGCATTAAATGCTCTAAAAAAGGGTGATATTCCGTAAAAACACAAACAAAACACTTTTCCATTTATTCGTTTATTCCTTCGTTTTAATATTAGTTTATTCATTCCGTCATTCTCTTATTCCCAGTGTTAATCCAGTTTATCTTATTTAACGATTAATCCCAAGACGTGATTAAATCTTGTCAGCAAATTCTCTAATTTAGATAGCTTAAAAAAAATAAGCAAATCATTCATTAACAGTGGAGGGGGGGGGCAGCTGCATGGCACCCCCACCGATCCATTCATTTGTGAGTTAAGGATTAATGAGATTGGTTTGGTTCATTTCAGGTGAATTTTATGAAAATTTATGTTTCAAATGAAAGATAAATTACACACAAATCCACACACATTCACACTTTCATACACAAACATAAAAATACACATACACACACAAAGAGAAGCAATCACCATACATATATATGTAGACACACACGTATAGTTCCACACGCATATATGTATATACGTATTTGCAATAAACATTTATTTAATAAGAAAAAATGATTTTTAATTTAGTTTCAAAATAATTCTATATTAATAAAACTAAAGAAATTTAATTTTAGTGAAATGTTTTTTATGTCCTAATTAATTATTATTATTATTATTATTATTATTATTATTATTATTTAGATTAATTAATCAGTTAATCATTAATCAGTGCTGACACACCAGTATCTTTTCATAAAGTCAGTGACAACAAGTGCCTTCTTTAGCTCCAGCAGGTTCCACGTCAACCAAAAGACCCGTACGGTGCAACATCTACTTCTTTTTTCACCATCCTGTGCCTACTTAGCACACCCGTCATTAACAAAGTCTCACTCTGTTAACGCCTGGTGGTGACTCCTGGAGGTAAAGTGACAATATGTCTCCTCTGGCACTTCGGCATCTCTTGCAGTCAGGGACTATAAGATCTTCTCTACCGTTCTTTTCCACTTTATTTATTCGAGTGTCATCAAACTAAGTATGGCCGTCAGATTACCACACAAAGATTTGTTTATAGTGGTGAAGGCTTGTACAGCACCATTCACAACATATCAGGGTTGACAACCTAATATGCTTATTTTGATGTTGCAAGCTAATACTTATTCAAACCTAATTGGTATTTGACTCCAGCAAAAGACTTGCAAAGGAATCCACAATCATTGCAAACATCATGGTTTTAGCTCGGTTTAGCAGGAAAATTTGAAATTGATTGCAACAACACCTCTGAAATAGATCGGGGAAACTCTATAAAACCCCACTAATAAACTGGTTGGGCAACATCTCTTATTAATGCGCTTTGATTATTGGAGATGCGGGGTAACTCAGGAGAGCGATTAGTTACGACATGCCAAATTAAGAAAAAAAACAGACAAAACTTTATAAAACCGGATTTTTTCTTCAGACTAAAGCCCTCTCATGGCACCATGTAAGTACATAATAATGTATGATAGATAAATTCTACTTTCAGGGAATTTTTGTACCAAAACCTATTTGAAAATGTTTTTTTGAGTCATATTGGGTCACCCTTTCTCTGCTGTCACCAAATTCGTAATTTTATTGAATAAGTAAGAAGTGTTAAGTGAATGAATCTCAAACATTCTCATTCTCTTTCTTTTCTTCGATTTCATTCTCTTTTTTCTTTCTTTCGTTCTTTCTTCTTCTTTTTTAAGTTTCCTTCTCACTTTTCAAAATTTCTTCATCTTCTCTTTTTTCCTCATCATTTTCCTTCTTTTTTCAATCTTTCTCCTCCTCCTCCTCCTCCTCCTCCTTATTCTTAAATATGCCCAGCTGTTTTTAAATGCTAAGTGGATTAAAGATATTTGAAAAGATAGAGGACTATATAAGAATATTAGACCCAAAGTCAATAAGACTTGTTTGAAAACAAAAAAAAATAGAAAAGAAAATCTTAATAAAAGATTAAGATTCTCTTTAACATTTGAATTTGTCTAGCTGTTTCAACTAGCTCGGATATTCATAACCCTATGACGCCATTTTGTATGATTAAGGTTGCAACATCTTCAAGGTAATTAACTGTATCTCTACATTATCATCTGATCAATTCAGCTCGACATTCATGACCCAAACACGCCATTTCTGTTGGCCTTGCCTTAAGGTTGCTAGGTCTTCAAAACCTGCATCTCTACTTAATTGGTCAATATATGAGTTGCTGAACCACCCACACGACAAGAGCTGTGACACAGTGTCAGGAGCATTCGTTTAAGAACACCTGCTTTGCTTAACAGCAATGTTCAGAAAAACAAATTCTGCGCTCATACATAAACTTAGAATCCGGTTTGCTGGACACTTTTTCTGGAGAAGGGTTGTTCAACTCCTTGAGATGCGAAGCAGCATTCCAAGAGGTCCGAGATGGCTTTTCAATTTTTGTTTTGTATTAAGAATACTCTCGTACTGTCAATACATGTACAATAAGGTGTGCGACAACATATCAAAATATTTTAGGAGTGTGGGACATCAAAAAATTTGGGAACCACTGATCTAGATAAATGGCAAGTCTTAGGATAATAAAAAAAAAATGTTGTCAAAAGACGACAAGACATTTAAATTGGTTTGTCTAAATAACTCGAAACAAATATCTTAATGTTAGTAGCAAATTTAATGTTCTTTTTCATTTGTGTTCTAGGCATTGAAATTGGTTTGTCTAAATGTTATGGTGCCGAGTAGTAAGCATCAAGAATGGAATAACGACCAGGTGAATAGTTTGAAAGAGCATTTATACAAACGGAAGTTAGTAAGATACAGAGTTAATACAGTGTATTGAACAATGCCGGTGCTTGCCTTCTCGAGGTGACTTAGGATACGGTTAATATGCCCGACGGGCGAGTCTATGTTTCTGTAATAGCGAGGGGAGATAGCCCCCACAACACTAAATAATTAAAAATAAATATCTCAGTGTTAGTGGAATGGAATAATATTTTCTTCCGTTTCTGATTTCTCACAGAAAATACATTTGAATTATGAAGATAAGCCTTATTCGACTTTACGGTTGCCTCTAGTAACAACTGAAAACATGGCTCTCTTTGCTGCTGATTTGTCTCGTAAAAGAGACACCAAAACTAAGGAAACGGTCTTTAAACCATTGCTTTTTTGACAATTGGAGTATTTGATTTCTTTCAAAGGAGTTAAAGGTTTACAAAAGTCGTAACGACGAAATGTATTGATGTATAGAATGTACATTCATACGGCAATTACTTTAAAACACAAGACATTCTGGGCCATTGATTGACCTCCCTCAGTTGCAACTCAGTCGTTTCAGTGGGTCTTTTTCGTCCATTCATGGTTGCTAAGCAATAGCATGTGGCCAACCTTAACCCATTCAACATTTCGATAAAGTGATATCAATGAAGGAATGGAAAATATTTGGCAAAGAAATGGAAAGCAGCCAAGATTTGTGTTGGACAAATAAAATGTCTTTTATTTATGAGCGAATTTAATATTTAATATTTTCTTTACATTTAATGTGAACAACTTCAAAATATACAATGAATAACAAATAAGTAAAATAAAATAAATCTACAAAAAGAACAAATGATAATAATAATAATAATAATAATAATAATAATAATAATAATAATTGTTGTGGGATCTCTTAATAATAATGATAACGACAACAACAACAACAACAACAACAATAATAATAATAATAATAATAATAATGATAATAATAATAATAATAATTGTAATAATTTTTACTCTGCCTCTAGGGAATGCCACTCACCACGTATACACGCTAAAATGCCAGTCTGCTAACTCAATATTAATAATAATCTTAACAACAACAACAACAACAATAATAATAATAATAATAATAATAATAATGGACTCCCCCCTTTGTAGAAAAACGTCTTTGTATCTAAAAGTGTTTTAATTCTGCGAGTCACAACAAGTTCTTCAAAGGTGCGTTTGATATTTTATAATAAAATCCACCACTAACACCTAAACAACTAAAATTACGTTGAAGACACCGGTTTCCGCTAGATCGTCAAAGTTAAGCAACGTAGAGCCTGTTCCCAACTCTAAGTTGAGTGAATATCAGGTTCTGTTCCAGGCTAGTCAGTCGAATGTATTATTTGGACTGAAAGATCCCCGTTTCCCACTTCTTCCTGATAACGATTAGCAGCTAAAAACGTCCTCAATTTAAGTTATCTTTTAAGATAAGGACTCAAAGTCTCAGGAATGTCCGATATTGCATTAAAAAAAATGTAACTACAGGCAGACTGCAAAACTGACCCAAGACCAAACAAGTGAGGAAAAGTCTTCCTGTTCAACAACAACAAAAACCAACAGGGTAACAATATCAAAGAAATATATCGATTTATTTCGGGCTTCATCTATTGATTTTTTATTACGATATTCCGAATGGTATTGATTTACTGGGTTATAAAAAAAAAAGAATGAACCAATTCTGTGGAGCGTTCGTTGCTTCTGATCACAAGCAACGTCATAAATATGAGTCAATAATAAAGTAAAAAATAATTTTTTAAAGTTCTGAATCGTTGTCACGGTGTCAACACAAAAAAGAAAAAAAAACAGGGACAGAGTGCAGTGGCGTATCTAAAGGGTGGGGAGGGGTCCATTTCAGGTGATAGCAAGGAAAGGGTGAAACATAATCACACCAATAAAATTCTTCAGCCAGGCTAAGTTACAAAATAGGATTTATTTATCATATCATCATCAACTGTTCACATCGATGGCACCGTTGGGCAGCAACAAAGTCTCTCTCCACTCATGCCTATCCTAAACCAGACTCTAAGAGGGCTGTGATAATATACTTTTATTAAAGACTAGAAATTTAGCCCGGCTTCGCTCGGCCGCCCGTTTTTCGGCCCCACTTTGACCCCTAGCCCTGAGCCCCCCCTT
>JAUZSX010353482.1:0-22598 GCA_034780655.1 Idiosepius hallami
AGGATGGTAGTGGTGATGATGATGGCGTTGCTGATGATGATGATGGTGATGAGAATGTTGATGAATAAAGAGTTGTTTATAAAAAATTAAAAAGAAATTTCTTTAATACAATAACCTTTGTAGTTTTTCAATATTTTTTTCTCACCATCATTTCAAAAATTTAAATAATTTTTTGTTGTTTTCAATTCGTTTTTTCTTTGTTTTAATTATAAAAACAAAACAAAACCAGTTAATATTTGTTATTTCTCATAAAAAATAGTTTTAATGTTGCGAGGGGTAAAATAAAAAAAATCAACCTGTCATACCTAGCCTTGAGCCTATGATTTCAAGCAAAGAGGCTAGATTTTCATAAGTAGAATTACTGCCACTGCCCTGTGCTAATATTTCCATCCTTGGAAAGGATAGAGAAAAATTAGTCTCTGTCTCTGCATATAGAACTTTTGTTGTTTTTTGTTTGCACGGCCTATCAACCTTTTTATCTCATTCAGTGCCGAGAACAATCATTTTTTTAAATAGAGGTAATGCCACTGCCCTGTGTTTGCACAGCATATCAACCTTTTTATGTCATTTAATGCAGAGAACAATCATTTTTTTTATAAACCTTCTTTTTTTGTCCACACGTAGTTTTTGAATAACACAATGTGTAGTATTTAATCCATAGCATGGGTGAATGTGGATATTCATACCTGTCCCAAGAGTATTAGTCCAATTATGAACACAAATGGAAAGTCTATGATTTGAACTCGTGTATTACGATTTCAAAGGCCGACTGCATATTCATTCTCCCAAGCGGAACTCTCCTATATAAATTTTGTTTTTATTGCTTGTTTAGTTACTTTTTGCCAGGTGTCAGGGGATCTTGCTACACTATGTAGTTATAAAACCCTACAACAAAATATTGGTATGGTCAGACCACGTTGGAGATACCAGTTCTCATCAGATAAAGTCAAGCAACATGAACCCTGGTCAATAGTTAGATGGGTGACCATTTAAAAATACCACATACTATATCTTGTGCTGTGGCGGGAAATACCCAGATTGCTGCCTCGAGCAGATGGGGCTTGTTAACTCGAGAGAACATCTCATCTAGGTGAAGGGTAACACTGAATTCAAAAAGCCCAGGTATATAGAGCACGTAAAAATGGCCTTGTGCCTAACTTGCTTTGGTGCTCCAATAAGTAAATATGATATACATGCAAAAGAAAATTTATTCATTAATGTAAATGAAGTTGCTAATCTGTTATTAGTTCAAATGATTCGGGCTTTTCTTTTTCTATGGAATATAATGAATGTCACAAACAACAGCAGGAAAAAGTTTAGAAAAATCAGTCATTTTCAACCAATCGATTTGTAACTCTAAACATAAGCTTTTTCGTTTGTCATTATGATACACAATCCAAACTAAAAAGCTTTTACAACATCCACAAATGGACATTTCTTTCATCTCAGACTTTAATTTTAATAACATAGAAATTATGAAGTTCAAACATAAGTTAAAACATTCATTTAATCTTAGAACCTACGAGCGAATGCTAGTTTAAACTGCATGGATTAGTTGGAGTTGATAAAATACTCCTTACTACAGGGGAAGTAACTCATACTTACTTCAATAGAGTTTCGTCCCTTATTTTTGAAAATTGACTTCCTAAAAAGTTTGGTTTATGCTATTAAATGGCATATTGTGTGTCGTGCTGGTTCACACTTATTATCTACACATTGAAGCCAATATATTTTATTACTTAAGTTCATTATGGTTTTGGGTTTCACCATATTGCCAAAATAATTCTGGTTTATTGTTCTCAATTATTTTGTAGTAAAAAGAAGAATTTTGATATCCTTTCATTTTTTTTTTCTATTTTGAATTAAGATCCAAATATTTTATTCTTTTCAGATTTAGAAAGAAAAATATCTATGCGTTCAACTAGGGAAGAATTAATACGAAAAGGAGTTTTAAAAGAAGCTGATGATATTCAGGAAAACCATGTAAATAAATTGGGTAAGAGATTATTATTATCATTATTATTCATAAATGTATATTTTTTTTAAACAATCAGTCTGAAATTGTTATATTTTTATGTCCTTTAAAAATTCCATTTAAATTTCAGCTTGTATCATAAACTAAAAACACTTAATTCTGTTTATAGTTGTCTCCTGGAATTGCACGATTTTTTTAAATTTACTTCATAATGTTGTTTTGTGTTGGCATTTCAAGTTGAATTTTTCAATATATTTTTTTAGTAGTAAATCACATTTAAAAAATTGTTGTCATTTTTTTGTAGAGTTTATCATTTTTAAGTATTGAGTAATTGTCAAAGCATCATAAAACATTTTAACAAAGTTTTTACATTTTTATGCTTTTACTTCATAACAAAAGTTTGACAATGAATTTATTATAATCATTTTTTTAAAGAAGAAATAAGTTTTTATTCAAAGATTAAAAAAAAAAAAAACATTTTTAAAGATTTTTGAAAACCCCCAAAATTGAAATCGTCTATTCTTACAAATAACAAAAAAAAATCCAGAGTTTTTGGTGAAAAGCATTCATGAATTGCATAAAATTATTTTGAACTTTAAAAAAAAAATTTTTCTTTTAAAATTGTTACACCAAATCATATGACCAACATTCTTGCACACACACATGCGTTGAAAGTCAACAGACAATTTCTTCAAATCAGCATTCTTACTTAGATAAGGCCCCAAATTACATACATACCCTGCCATAAACCTTATACAGTATATAATTTAGATTTGAAAGAAATTCCTTCAAAATATTAGAAGCAAAGAACAAAGCTGAAAGAATTCTTTCCATGTTCAAATGTGGCACAGTCAGCTTTCCATGTTCAAATGTGGCACAGTCAGCTTTCCATGTTCAAATGTGGCACAGTCAACAAATATGACAAAACCAGGTTTTGTAGGTCAGATTTTCTGCTTGAATCCCCTGAGCCAGCAACTTGATAAGCTTGTGACTTTCCTTTTTATAAATATTATTTATAATGATATAAACTTCTAATTAGAATTGATTGCTTCTATTGCTGACCCTGCCTTATTTGACCAACCCTAACCACTATTAAAATCTGGTTGTTCATGATACGCAATTGGTCATTCACTAAAGACTCCCATGAATGTTAACAACAGGTTGTTTGCTGTCGATGAAGGTCCCTTACAATTATTTTGTTTATCTTACTGGATAAACAACCATTTTCTGAAAGAGTTCAATAAATCTGTAAAACAAGGCTCTATCAATTCATCTGTCCGTCTCTCTGCCTGTGCATTACAAATCTTTTTCAAAGAATTTTTTTCAATCCTCCCACCAAAAAAAAAAAAAAAAAAATTAAGAATGAAATTTTGACTTTTTTTTCTTTTTTTTTTTATTGAATGCCATTCCTTTAGTTTTTTTTGGCTTTTTTTTTAAAACTTTTTTTCTGTTTTTTATTCTTGACTTTGGTTGTTTAAGAATTCTTTGCTCCACATATCTCTCTCTCTCTCTCTGTCTCTCTGTAAACACGCACACCCACACACTCAAATGTATGTATATATATATATATATATATATATATATAATATGTGTGTGTATGTATCTATTACCCTCACTTTCTTTTGTTGTCAAAACTTTTGTCTCTTTTTCCTTGTAACATTCTTTTTTGTCCCATCTTCTCTCCCCAAATTCTTTTATTGTCTCTCAGCTACACTTTTTTCTCTCTCTTTTCATCTCTCTCTCTCTTTTCAATTACATCCCTTTCTCCTTCCTTCTTTCTCCTACTTACCATTCCTTACTCTTACCACCACCACCACCACCGCTGCCACTGCTGCTGCTCTGTTGTCTCTCTTTTAGCAATTAAAAGAACATATATGGTGAAGAAAGAAAGGCCAGCCTTTAAGCCTTTCCACTCTTTTTGTTCTTCATGATGATGATGATGATGGTGTTAATCAGTCATCTTGTGCTTGCTGTGCCTTGTAATAATCTCTCATTTTCATATAAACAACAACAAGTATAAAGAAGGGTTTGTTTTTTCTTAGTTCAACAACAAGAATGAAAGCTTCTTTTAGATTTCGAATCTTTCTCTTTTCATGAATTTTAATCTTTAAACATTTCAAAACTTTTGTTCTCTTCAACCAAATGGAAAACATAATCGAAAAAGCCTGACTTTTTTGTTTTGTTTCTAGTTTTTCTGTTTTTGTCAAAAAAAAAAAATCTCCCAAACAACATTTTAATGATTCTAACTCTGAACAAACTGTGGGCTTTTACAACAACTTTCACTGCAACCAGTTAAATGGGTTCTGAAGTAAGTACCTTTTTGGTACATTATAGATTTTATTATTTTTTACTTATCTTTTTCCTGTAATTATAATTTAGTGTTTTTTTTTTGTTTTTTTTTTGTTTTTTGTCAAATTGTTATTATGGATATTTTTTGCATAAAGAGCAGAATTGCTTGGTTGGATATTTTTTCTCCCTTCAATCCCTTATTGTTAATGAAATGAGTTAATTTTTGAAAATTAACAAATGAAAACCAGTAAAGCCTTTGTATCTTAAATAAGAATGAATAGACGTATCATGGGGGATGGGGGTTTATCAAAATCAAAATGAAAAGTTTAAGTTTCTCTTTTACTATAAAAAAAAAAAGGTAATTCTTAACATTATGCTTGCTTTCTTTCCTGTTATTTTTTTTTGTTTTGTTTTTTATCCATTTGGAATTTCATTTTTATCATGCCATGTGCCACTGACATCATCAAAGGAACAAGTCATCAAATGAGGATTGTCTAATCTTCATCATCATCATCATCATCATCATGCAAGAATGATTTTAGGATTGGTTTGGAACTTCATGGTCTTCAAAAGTCTTGTAGAAAGAATTTAAGGAAATTTATTTTTTCTGCTTCTGTTTTTTCTTTCTTTTTTTTCTTTCTTTCTTTTTTTCTTTCTTTTTTTTTCTTTCTTTTTTTCTTTCTTTCTTTCTATTTCTTCTTCCTTTTTTTTCAAACTTAATGGCAATATTTATTTATTTCTATTTAATTTCCCCACTTGCTTCCACACTTTGTCTGCAAGAAAAAGAGTTGGGCCTGCCTTAAACAATCCTGGATTGCAACCAACCTCATGTCACATCCTAAATTGATTAAGAATTCACATTAATCCTTTTTCTATTATTGTTTCTTATTTTTAATTTAGTTTTTTTTTTCTTTCTTTCTCCATCCATAGAATATTTTCATTTAATTCTAAAATTTGATTGACAAATTGTTTTTCTATTTTTCAAAAATAAATCTTTTTACGTCCAGAAAAATCTCTGCTATTTTTTTTAACATTAAAGTCTATTTTAGCTTCTATTTAAATCTCAATTCAAATAAAACTTTGTTTTGTTGTTAGTCAAATTAAATTCTAATTCATTCTGAAATTTAAATAGAGAAAGCAGAAACAAATTTGAATGCAACAAATATCTAAACATTGTTTAAATAAGAGTCATTCCTTTCTAATGATGTTTATTTCATTTGCTTCTTATTAAGCCAAAGGCTGTTATGATTTTGTTGCAGCTTTCTTTATCGTTTTGAAATAATAAAATTCTGGAATAATGAAATGTTGTAAATTTGAATAAAATAAGGAATTTTGGAGTAAATAAGAGACAAAGCTGAACTTCAATATCAAGTCAAGGGAAGGATAGAAGCTTGGATTCTGAAACCATATTATATGAGTTCAAATCCCGAGCAGAGAATACACTTACAGTTGTCTCAGGCAGATGAGGCCCATTTACATGGGATAGTAACTCATCTAGATGAAAGACAACACTTATTACAAAACCTAAATAGAGCCCCTATAATCTAAAAAAAGCATTCTTATAACCTTATTTTCAATGGTAAATTCAAGAGTAGAGTTTATTCCACAACAAATCAGGCAGGCAACATTTTGTTCGGATGGTGGTCTTTGTCATTTTAGATGGTTTTTATTTAGAATTACTTACCCCAGCTTTTACACAATTATTTACAACATGAAATTATTTTTACCTTTGATCAAATAAAAAAGGGATAATCAAAATAAAATTATTATTATTAATATTAGTAGTAGTAGTAGTATTTATTATTATTATTATTATTATTATTATTATTATTATAAAATAAAAAAATTATAAAATCAAAAATGAATAATAAAAAATTTTTTTTTCATATTTTGATTTCATTGAAGCAATGAAGATCGAATTGAAAGTCACAATTTTTGATGATAAAAAGTGAAATTTGTATTTTTAGAAGAAACTGAATGAAAACATCTTAAATGATAAGAAATTGTGAAGTGGTAATTAGGAAAAAAGGTCCGAGTTTTGTGGATTATGAATTGGATTAAAATTTTGGCTCTTTTGCACTTTAGAGCAACAAAAATATGAGGAACAAATTTGGTGGGGGGTTCTGTAAGAATGTAATTTGATTGGCAATTAAAATTGACTTAAATTAGAAAAAAGAAATTCCAGTCTGAGGAATTGATGAAACTAAAGGCAAAAAAGGGTTTAAGAAAATAAAAACTTTAAGAAGATCTGAAATTGATTGACAAAAGAAATTTCTGGAATGAACTTAAAACTATATTATTAAATAAGGGGAGATCATTCCGTATATACCATAAATAAATTTGTCTAGTTTTTCAAATATTTTCAAATTTTACCCCACAAATTTATTTCTTTTTATTTGGTCTTTATATTTCCTTGAAGATTTAATTAAAAAGAAAAACGACTTCTTTTTTAAGCAAGTTTGATTGAATATTTTGAAAGAATTTTAAAAAAGAATTCAAATAATGTCTTCTACAAATTATTTAAGATTTCTTGTAAAATTAATAGTAGTTGAGTCGACTCAGACAGACAGACAGACAGACCGACAGACAGACCGACAGATAAGAGGTTAAGGTGAAAATAAACAATCAATAATAGTCAAAGTTTAGACTAGAATCAAATTCAAATCCCAATCAGAAAACCATTATGCTCACTTAAGCTCCCTTTGGCAGATCATGATAACTAGATAAGACCCTTCAATTCAATGAGAGTAACTCATCTAGGAGAAGGACAACACTGCTTACAAATAGCCAGGGAATATGATGACTAGATAAAACTAGCCTTATGCCTAACTTGGTTTGATGCTTGACCAAGTATATATCATTAACTAGTTATTGTTGTCCATGATGATGATGATGATGATGATGATGTTAAAATAAAAAGAGGAACAAGATTATTATTTATTATCATTTTTCAATTTAATGATTTTTGTTGCTTTGATTGTTGTTGAAAATTATTAAAGTTAAAAGTTTACTAAACTTAGTTTTTATTTCTCTGCCTGACTAGCTGGACTGTGGGCTGCTAGCTTGACTGGCTGCTGCTGCTGCCACTGCCAGGAGTTTTATACCCTTTGTACCCCGTCATATTAAAATTACCGAGTAGTCACTCAGAGTCGTTATATTAGAGGAAAATATTAAAACCAAAATATTGGTGTGTCATTTTTTGCCTTATGTTGTCAGGGCCGATATATCGGCCCCTTAGGGTCAAAAATGTTTTTTCAAGTCAAATATTTAAAGTACCAAATTATTAGATTCATTTTATTTTTCAACTTTGATTTTCTCTGTTAAAAACATAGACAAAAAAACATATTTGGCTTTGTTGCTTCTTGTCTGAGATTAACAAACAGAAAACATATCCGCAGAGAGTGCAGTGGGTGCAAGGTGCAATGCAGTGGGTGCAAGGTGCAATGCAGTGCCAGTCGTGCATGCACACCCCTAGAATATAAAGAAACGGAAAGCAGAACTTACTCTTTTTTTCTATTTCATTCCCTCTGTTTATCTTTCTTTCTCCATATCTCTCTTTCTTTCTCCATATCTCTCTCTTTTGTTGCAAACATGATGATGATGATGATGATGATGATGATGATAAATTGTTAAAAGAAAAAATAAGAACAAGCAAGTTGTTGTTGTTGTTGTTGGTTGGAACTGTTTTTTTTTTAAGGTGGGTATTTAGTTCTGTGGGCAATGATTTGGACGTGGGGATGGGGACTGCTGCTAGTGCCTGCAGCAGATGCCTGAGCCTGTAGCCTGTCCCCCCCCAGTGGTTCTTGGGGGTCTTTGGTGGTCCGTCCAGTGGTGGGTGGTCCCACAGAAACACCATAAAAAAAGAACTGTCTAAAAAATGATTTCATAGTCATAGTTGTAGTGAAATGGATTCCTTTTCTCTCTCTCTCTCTCTCTCTCTCTCTCTCTCTCTCTCTCGACCCCCTCCTTTTCCTCTCGACCTCCTCCTCCCCTTTAAAAAGTTTGTTTATGTTATCATCACAACAAATAAATGCACTTTTCAATATTACCAACACAAAACAGCCATCAACACCTACTCTATTTTTCTCCCCCCCCCCGTTTTATATCCATAAAGTTCCCACAAATTTATATTTATCCTATTAAAAATAGATTTTATTTTCTTTTAGTTAACATTTTCTTTTCTAAAAGTCAGGATTATTATTTAAAATTAAAAAAAGAATCTTTTATCAAATTTTGAAGATTAAATAAAGTTTGACGTTTTTTTTCTAAAAAGAAAAATCTTTCATCAACAAATTTTTTTTTTCAAAATTTATTTTCTTGTTTTTAAGGAAAAACCGTTTTCTTCTTCTTTTTCTTCTTCTTTTTCTTCTTCTTCTTTTTCTTCTTCTTTTCTAAGAGTTTGCTCTGTTCACGAAATGGAGTGGGTGGAGAGTCAGTAGTTTGTTTTTTATCATCATTAACCTACCTGAAGGTCATTTATGTAATTATTATTACTGATGATAATGATGATATGACGAGTGACGATCTTTACCGACCGACTCTCCTACCACACATACAGCAGCAGTACATACATGTTAATATATAAACACTTCTTCCTTTTTTTTTTCCTCCAACTTTTTGAGAAAATTTAAGTTTGTTAAATAGAAAGTCTAAGCACAGAGAGAGAGAGAGAGAGAGAGAGAGAGAGAGAGAGAGAGAGAGAGATTCTTCTTAAAGTTTCTCAAAACTAAAGAACACTCCACAACCAGCCAGATTTTGCAGACATAGGAAGGAAGGAAGGGAGAGAAGGAAAGAAAGGAGGAAAGAAGGCTTTCTATCCATTTACAATCACTTTTTCATTTTTTCAAGTACAAAATTTAGATTTATTTCCTTTAAAAAACGAATTATTTTTTAAATTCGTTAAAACACAAACTTGAATAAAAATGAGTGCAAAAAGAGCACAATAGCAAAGTAAAAGACACCCTTTTCTCATATTGGCATAATGGCAATTATGAGATGTAAATAAATATATGTGTGTGTATACTGTTCTTTTTTTTTTAGTAGTATTTTTTTATAGATAGAAACAATGGAATTGTTTCTTTTTTTTTTTAATGAATTTATTGGTGTTATTTTCATTTGCAAACCCTTCATAATGATTTCCAAAAACGGGGTATGGGGTGCATCCAACAAGAGCAAAGAAAGCATCAGCAGCAGCACTAAACAAGTTCATAAATTTTTAAAGAAAAATTAAAATATTGCAATCTTTAAAATAATTTTATTTTTTTCCTCAACAAAATTGAATGGGTCCATTTTTATTTTTTTTAGTCAAATAACATTTTTTCATTCTATCGGTACGGCCTGCATTCCCTTTAGACCCTGAAGGGCTGATATATCGGCCTTGGCAAACTAGGACAAAAGACAACACAGCAAAATTACCAACCAACCAACCAACCAACCAACCAACCAATCAGAACTGTTTACTATTTAAGGACCATGGAGGGCCAAAATATCAGCTGTCAGGATCCAAAGGATAAATGAATTTTTCACATGCAAAAAATCTGTTTTATTAACAATCATTTATTACAAAGAGAATTATTTAAGAAGAAAAAACCATTTTATAAAAGACAAAAATGAAAAGAAATGTGAAAATCCAAATTGGATTTTATTTGCAAAACAAGAAAGAAAATCAAGATTAAAAGAAAAAAAACAAAGTGTTTGTGGGCAGTAATGGTGGCTTAGATCAAGAGTCTAAGACAAACATAGAGATAAGAAAATCTAATCAAAAACTTTAATCTGGTGATTTCAGGAAATTAGATTTAAAAACATTCAATATTTGATTGAGAACTAAAAGTTATAAATAGGCCTAATTTAGGCTAGACCAACTGAACATCTTCATTGTCATTAGCAGTTTAAGCACTGTAACAGTTACACATACAAAACTAAACTGCTTATTTATATATAGGCCATATACATGCGCAAATTACGTTGTTATACATGCCCAAGTTACGTGAGTCATGCATCACTTGTGGATTTTGATAGTGGGCTAATTAATACAGGTCTGTATAGGGGTTTATGTAATTTTAACCACTGGTTTGCTGAACTCATAATATTTTAAGCACTGGTTCGTGTGAACTTGTGGCTGGTCGTGAACCAGTGCGAACCGGCTGAATGTGATCACTGAGTAAATCACTGATTGGCCACTAAATTGTCTTTTAATTGATTCATCCAAAATAAAAACTTAGTAAAAAATAAAAAAAAAATTAAAGAAAAAGACTTTTTATTTGCATTCAAGAATAAAGTGTATTTTTTGGTACCCCGATATTTAATGAGGGGAACCTATGTTTAGAGGCCTGTTCGTTCATTCGCGTTTTTCTCTGCAACCATCCGTTCAATTTTTCTGAAATTTTGCATAAAGTTGTTACGTCGGTCAGGTTAGAAAGTCGGATTCTCCAATTTTTAAAAGAAATCCACAAGTGTTGCATGACTCACGTAACTTGGGCATGTATAACAACGTAATTTGCGCAGGGGGTAAAAATGCCCCAAAACAGCAAAAAATAACCTTTTCTGGCCTATAACTTATGATCCATCTGTTCAATTTTTCTGAAACTTGGCCAAAATATGGAGGGTATTGTTCATTTCACAAATTGAATAGTGTTTACCTCGGGAAAAATCTGTTTTGCATCACTTGGGGACTTTTAGAGCTAGGGGTACCACGCACGCGCGGCTTGTTTTTTCTGAAGAAAAGAAATAATACCAGAGTAATGTCCCTTTAATTGTAGTGAAATATTTTATTTTATTTTTTTTTTTGCCTGCAATTTTTATTTTGTATGTATTTTATGAATGAATTAAATTAGTCACCCCCGCATTATTTCCCTTTGAATTTTTCAAATGAATGAAACGCTCTGCTTGTAAATTCTTAATCTTTTGAAATAGAAAAATAGATCTTTTTTTTTTTTTTTTATTTCCTCATGCATAACCCACAATTTTTCATCAAGGTCAAATCTTGCAATTTAATGCAGACATCCACTTAACAGAAAAAATAATCCTAAAATTTACATTGCAAATTTCATAATACCAGTGTCTCCATACAATAATTGTTGTAGCCCCCTGTTAAGGGGTCACAATATGAATATAGATAGTCGGTAATATGTACGAGCGATGAAACTATGTAACTCATCTCTGCTCAAAGGTAGAAAATGTCTGTCTGGCTTACATAGGACCAAGATGAGTCCATTATGTCAATGGTATAGGGGTGTAAATTACCCCAGAACAAAAGTTAAAAACAAACCCTGTTGACTTGCTTCTGGTCTTTTCCCAAACAACCTTTAATAAATTGAAATGAACCTCGATTTCATTAGCAAATTCCAATTAAACCTTGATTTTACGTCTTAAAGACTCAACTGAACAGCTTTATCATAACAAATCAAAATCGTTGGTGAAACGGATGAAAAACTGCGTGAAAACGTCTGCATGTGGGTCTAGTGAGTGCATGTGCATAACTTGTGGCTGGCCGTGATTGCAGTACAGATGCTTCACAAGATCAGGTTGGAAATGGAATGCATTGAATGCACAAAAATGAAGACGGGCAAAATCATGAAACAAACTGAGTTGTTTGTTGTTGCAGCAATGGGGATCAACAGAATCCAGAGTGACAAGTCTTCTCATGATTCTCCAGTAAAATCCGCTCCATCCCAGTCAAAGACTGTATGGTGCCACTTCTCTTCAGGCTTTCATCCTACTCTATCCAACTCTTACATCTGAGATCAGCAGAATCTAGATTCTGCCAACATCTGGTGGTACCTTCAGAAGGCAGAACGACTATAAGTTTCTTTTGGCACTTTAGCAACCCTTGCAACTGCAAACTCCTCTTCCCATCTTTTTGAATTTGTTGGGTTCACTTTTCATAAAACATAATAAAATAAATATAAATATTATTTTCAATTGAATATAATTCAATATACTGAAATATAGATTGTTTGCCCTGGAAAAACAAAACATTTGAAAACATACAGTAGTAGTAGTAGATTTTTATTTTTCAATCATTGTTGCTGTTGTTGTTTTAAATGTCTTCAAAAGAAATTAAATATGCAAGGCATTTTTATTTTTGACTTTATTTTTAGTTTGTGGTTCTGATTGATAAGCAAATTGTTTTTAAAACTTGTAGCTTTTAGACTAACAGCTTTTTTTAAAAATCTGTGTCACCTGTGAGGAGAGTTGGCAGAATCTGGAGTTTGCTCTGATATTGGAATATTTGGATAAGGAACTGAAAATAATTCAATTTGGGAAATTCTTTTGGGTTTGGAATTGTAAAACTTTTTTTTTTGTCAAAGATTATTCTTGGCTAAAAATGAAACAACAAATTAAATTTAAAAACTCAAAGCAACTTTCAAATAAATTTAACATTTTTTTATATTTTGGTCATAAAAAAAAAACATTGGCATGAATAAGAAAAAAAAAACACTCTATATCAATATTTACAGCACTCTATATCAATAAAAACAAACAATTTTGTGATCACTAAAAGTTTTTCATAAAATTATTTTGGATTTTGTAAATATTATGATCAAACTCTTGCCTGTTTGAAGTAAGAGCCTCAAGTCATCTGCACCCTTGGTCATTTGATTTTTTTTTTTTTTATGGAAACATAAATTGGTCATACCAAAACTATGATTAGTCATAAAACTGCTTTGACAATTTTATTGCCACAAAGAGCTTTCTTTTTTTTTTTTTTTTTTAAGATTTTTAAAATTATTTTTATTTTTTGATTTGGAATCTCAAATGTTTTTGATTTAAAAAAAAAAACAAAACAAAAAAACTTGTAGACTTTTATGTTTAATATTTCTTTTATTCTACGAGGCATCCATCTTTAGTGAAGGAAACAGAAATATTGTCGTGTGTTATGAAAACTCTTCAGCTTGTAACTCGTTCCAATGATTTCGGTACTGAGATTACCATTTTGTTTTCAGATTCATTGCCTGAGAAAGACGAACATCTAAGCGACAGGGATTGCGAGCCTGGAGGCAGCACTGGAGGAAGCAGCTCTACTGGTGCCTCTGGTGGGGCGGCTTCTACCAGTGTTGCCATCCGTGTTGCAGAGAGCCATCCAAGCTCCATTCCTTACGCAGACTTGCAGGGCATGGAAGCTTCTGGCTCGTCGCTCCCTTTGGCTCCCCCGTGTTCTTTCTCGACCTTTTCTCTTTCGGATGACAAGTCGTCAGCATCATCGGTTCTCGTTCATTCAACAGCCAAGGGGGGGTGCAGCAGCATTCGGTCGGCCCCAGACACCAACGATGTCCCAGTCCCTCTTTCAGATAATCTAGCAACTTCCACCAATTCTACTCCAACTGAAGTTGGTAAGTTAATAAATGAGCACAGAAAAATCGGCACAAAACACACACACACACACACACACACATCCAAACTTGGCGACATTAAAAAAAATAACAACCCTCTTTTATTTGTTCTGAATTTGTCCAAGTTTGGAATTTTAGAAAAGTCGACTCCATTTCCTCAAAAATTTTTGGTTATTGACTTATTTTTATTACCAAAAGCCAACTTAGTTTACGATTCGTGAAGTATTATAGATTATTGCAATTATTAAAAAAAAAAAAAAATAAATCAATAATTAATAATAAATCAATAATTAAAAATAAATAAAAATTAATAAACAGGGCTTGAATGTTTTTTTAGTCTAGAAACAAAAAAAAAGAAATACAACTCAAACTCTGTAATTGTAGTTCTATGAAATTAAATATTTTGAGGGCTTTTTGAAATTTTGAAGGTTAATGGGTTATCAACAGCCCGTCAGAGTGGGGTGGGGGTTACAACAACAACCTCTGACCCCTGGGACTGAAAAACCAGTTGCCAGGCCATTGGTTGAGTAGTAAGAAAAATGAAAACTTTAGACATAAGTCTTTCAAATCAAGACTCTTTAAGAAAAATTTGGATCCATTTATCTCAGTAGGTTTATTTTAATCTTTAAGAATTCTGGAATAATCTTAGACAGAAACTGTTTAATCTTATAACTGCTTAAAATGTCCTCTGCCAACATTGCAACATTCTTCACAGCTAGTAAAACAAAAAAAAACATTTAAAAAGCATATAAAAAAGGTTTCTATAAAGAAGAATATAAAAAAGGTTTCTATAAAGAAGAATATAAAAAAGGTTTCTATAAAGAAGAATATAAAAAAGCTTTCTATAAAGAAGAATATAAAAAAGCTTTCTATAAAGAAGAATATAAAAAAGCTTTCTTTAAAGAAGAATATAAAAAAGATTTAATAACTGTAAACCTACTTTTGGCCCAGCTTGTAATTAACAAACTTTTCAATTCTTTTTAAACTTTGAAGATATTTTTTGTAATGATCTGAAATGCTTCAAGAATCGTAATTTCAGTTGATTTAAAAAAAAAAAAAAAAAGCCAAGTCAATAAAAAAAATGAATTTTTTAAGTTGTGGATTGGACTGATTCATTTGATTTAAAGTTTCTGCCTTGTTTTGATATTCAGACTCTACATTCTCATCAAAAGCTGACCACCATTTTGGACCAGCAAACTTTGATTTGTCCAATTTGTAGGCATTGAGTTCTTAATTAATATTCTTAAAAGATTTCCATGAAAAGGTTTGGTCTTTGAGTTGAATGTAGAATTAGAATAACAAAACTCTTTATGGTTTGAAATGTCCCGCTTGGTTTCTAACCCTCTTCCTCCTCCTCTTCCTTTTGCTGATTTGCATATTTCAAGTTTCAGTTAGTAGATTATTATTATTATTAATTTCTGAATTGAAGATTAATTAATAAAGATCTTTTTTTAATTTTATCAAATCATTTCTTTAGGATGATTAAAAGCATTTGATTTTGCTAGTTTTTAATTATTTATTTTTTATTCATTTTTTTAATGTTTTTTTTTGTTAATTATTTTTCTCAAAAAAGAAATTCTTATATAAACTCAAGCAAATATTTCAATCCTTAGTCTTAATCCTGTCTGATTACTCTTTATAATAAAACCTGGCTTTTTTTTTCTACTTTTAATTTTGGCCAATTTATGATCCCCCCCCTCTACCCATACCCCACTCTTCTCTGTATTTTTAATAAAATAAATTTAATGTTTAATAATCCGGATCTTTTCATGAGAAAACAATGATCTTATAAACCTCAAGTAAAAATGACTCTCTTTTAAAACCAGAAATCATCTTAGCAGGAATTCCTTTTTTTGTTTAAAGATTTTCAATTTAAAATGGTTTAAGTTTCCTTTCTTTAATAAAAACAGTCTGAACATTAACCCCCTTTTTTTAAAACCTTAATTCTCATAGTGTTACCATATGGTCACACCATTTGTAAATTCACCCCCCCAAAAAAAAAAAAAAAAAAAAAAAAAAAGCAACTTGTTTATTGAACCTGGCAGGGGGCAGCCGATGTGTTCCAGTGGATAGGAAATCGGACTTCAGAAACATAGTATGCGGGTTCGAATCCGTTGGGAAAGGTATGAATCTCCATCCTCTAGCTATGGATTAAATAGTGCAACTTGTGTTATTAAAAAACTGTGTGTATAAAAATAATGTTTATCATAAGTAATTGTTCTCAGCATTAAAATGATCTAAAAAGGTTGATATGGCATTAAACATAAAACAAACATTTGAACCTAGCAGTAGTGCAAGGATAATGCAATACATTCACATATATTAAGTGAAATTTATTAATACTTTCACAATTTGTTTATGATAACATATTTTATCATTAACCAATTGTGTCTGAAGGACTTTCCTATAAAGTATTAGTCCTAACAGACACTTCGCGCAGGCTTGTAAATAGGCCCATTGCGATTATTGATAATCTTTCACAATTTGATTATAATAAAATAACTAACAACTCTTTAAAAGAAAATCATGTCGGAAAGAAAATCTATGAGAATTAAGGTTAATAATTATTTGAAAATAGTTGGACTTGAATTGATTCTTTGTTTTGGTTCTTCATCTGAATATCCAGTTTGATACATGGATTACATCCCATAATGATATGCCTTATTTGGGCATTTGGACTTCAATCAATTCTTGGCATTTCTATTGCATTCATCTTTCTGCATCTTTCTCTTTTTGGATAGAGATAAATTGATAATTCTCCCAACTCTCTCTCTCTCTCTCTCTCTCTCTAACCCCCCTCTCTCTCTCTCTCATCCCCCTCTCTCTCTCTCCAAGTAAATATAATATTTACTTGGTCGAGCACCAACCTGAGTTAGGCACAAGGCCATTTTTAAGTACCCATTTAGAACCCTGGGTGTTTAGTATTTAGTGTTGCCCTTTACCTAGATGAGTTCCTCTCCCAAGTAAACCATCCCCATCTGCTTGAGGCAACTTAAGGTAAACCTAACCCCATCAGATGTGTTTTTATGCTTTTGCTGTTTTAGTTTTCTTTATTTTGAGATTTAAAAAAAAAATGGTTTCTAACCTTTGACCTTTTAAAGAAAATTTGACTTTGAGGTCACTAAGTGCACATAGGAATCAGATTTTGGGGATGTCCACTTGGGGCAGCAAATAGGCAGACAGACTTCGAAATCATCATATGTGAGTTCAAATACCATTCTGTTTAGGTTTACATTTGAATCATTACCTTTGGAAAAGGTTTGAATCCACAAATTCTCTCCAGCTATGGATTAAATAGTGCATATTGTATTATTTAAAAAAAACTGTGTGCACAAAAAGAAACCCTTATAAAAAAAGGCACTAAATGAACAAAAAAAAGGGGGTTGATATGCTGTAAAACAAAACAATCAAGATTTGTATTTGATTGGAATTTTCATTAATGGCTGATCTTTCTCAGAATCCTTCCAAAAAAAAAAACATTTGCAGGAAAAAAATAAAACAAAACAAAAAAAAAAACAAAAATAAAACACAAGAAATATTTTTAGAAAAAAAAAGAAAAAGAAAACTTTTTTTTTATCTTTTTTTTGTTTTGTTTAGTAAAAATGTTTTTATAAACTTCAATATTAAATTGTTAAGAATAATTTTTGAAAGAACTTGTGGGGCAACATCCCCCCCATCTTATACTTTGTGCGCTTTGATTATTGGAAGTATGAGGGTAACTCAGGGGAGCTATAGGTTACCACAGGTCAAATTAAGAAAAAAAAACCAAGATAAAATCTTATATAAATAGATTTTTCTTTAGACTAAAGCTTTTTCATTGCATGGTGTAATTCCATAATAATAGATAACAAATAAATCCTATTTTCAGACTATTTTTGTGTCTTAGCCAGACTGAAAAATTTTGTTGGGGTAACATCGTGTCATTAGCCCCCCCCCCCGTTGCTGTCATCCCTTACTCCACTGGTTTGAAAATTGGATCAATCCAATCTTAAGAAAGTAAACAGCAATAATTTATGGATCAGATCCAAATATTGATTCTCCAAATTGATTGGCAATTTGGATTGATTTTTTAATCATTAAATTTACAATTCATTATTGGAAATTGGTTTTTTTTAAAAATATTTTTCATTGAATTTAATTTCAAAGAAATCATATGAACTTTTATTTATTTATTAAAAAATAAAACATTTTTTAGGCCTTCCTTCTTTCCTTTCTTTTTTTTTTTTTTAACTCAGTTTAGCTTTGTTAAAAGTCAAAACATTATAAGTTAATATTAATAACACACTTCTCAGCATGTTTTGTAATTGAATTAGATTTATTTAGAAGTGAAATATTACAACATTAGAAGAAATTATTTTTTAGATTATCTTGAAAGAAAATAAAGTTTTTAATATTTGATATTTTTTTAACTGCTTTTTTGTCATTTTTATTGGTTTTTGTTTTTTTTCCCTTTTACTAATGACATTTAATTTCAAAGAAGCCCCCTCCCCGTGTTCATTAACTGTTGTTCTAAATTAAAATTGGATCTTGATTTAGTGAAAATAATTAAAAGTAAACAAACAACATACTGACCTCTGCAAGTTTAGCCAGCTCACCCACTGAACACACACTATTCAGTAGCAAGTCTCATGTGAATTTGAACTTCACAAGCGGTCCCCAGCCACATGTATATTAAGGGTGCATCTAATCCAATGGTATAACCATTTCCCCAGACACTAACCTGGGTATTTTCCTGCACCGGTGCAAGATGCAGTACATGGTATTCTTAAATAGTCACCCATTTAATTACCGATGAACATTGCTTAACTTTTTTGATCTGAACGTCTCGAAAGTGCCTTGACCGTATTTAGATTTAGTGAAAGGGAAGTTTTTCTCTCTCTTATGATTGTCTAATAAATATTCATTTGTCATTTATGGACTTCATTTTAATTGCTCAATTTCTTTTAATAATATTTATTTAAAAATTTGTTGGAATAAAAATGCATAATTTTAATGCTTATTAAATCCAAAAGCCAGATTTTATTATTTTGATATTAAGTTCAAATTAAATGCAATTCTAATGAAATGAAACCAAAATACTTAAAATTCTGTTGAATAGAAATTTAGAAATTGTTAGAATAATATGATCAACAAATTTCCATTGTTAATAACAATATATAAATAATAAAGACTAGATAAGATGATTTAAATGCTTATAAAACAATTGGGTTTTTAATAAAAAAAAAAAAAGATATAAATTCTTTATTAAATAAAGATATAAACACTAAAAAAAAACATTGTTTATAAATATTTAAATCACATAGACCAGAAAAAGAACTCATTTTATCTCATAAAGATTTAGATTTCAATATTTCTTTTTACTGTATCAAATTTTGATGTAATAATTAAATAGAAAATAAAAATAAAACCCTTTTTTTTCCTCATTTTATAAAAAATTGTTTCTTCTTTTTTTTTTACCTGCATTGCCTTTTCTCTGCTTCTGTACTCTCCCTTTCCCCCCTGACTTATCAATGGCATAACTTTACAATTAATATCTGGTGTTAGTTGCTATGGTTACTTCAAACTCTAATGCTATCTACTTTCAAACCAGTCTTTACTAATGATTACTCAGCTGATCATCTCTTTCCCAAAAATGGGGAAGAAAATGATTTTTCTTGTGTAAGTAAAAATCTAATATCTTTTCATTTTTTCCCCTCTTTTATTATTATAAAAAAAACAACATAAACAAGTAAACTAGGTAGAGCAATTAAAAGTCTCTTCAGCATTGAATGACCTAATGAGAGTTGATATGCTGGTTAAATCAATTAATCAATATTTTATTATTTTGATGTTAAAATTCAAAACAAGTTTATTTTGAAGAGGATTAATGATTCAACAACTTGATCAGAGGAACAAAATTGAGTGATGAAATGCAAAACCCTTACAAAATAGTTGTGTATCTAAAACAGGTAGGTGTCTGTCTCTCTAAAAACAAATGTGACTTGCAATATGTGTAAAAAAAGAAAGGTTTTTAGTTGGTTTATGATTTAAGTGACGCATGGTTGGGCACATACATTATGTTTCTCCAATTTCATGGTAATCTATCAATTAACCAATCAGAGCCATTCTTTTAGCTGACAATGGAGAGTCAATCGTCTTTTTTGCTTGGTCACTAGAGCCAATCTCTCGGCCATTCAGGACCCAAAGATTTAAGTAAAAAAAATATTTTCTATTGCTTTTAAAAAATGTATAATTGTTTTTATTCCTAAATAAATAAATAATAAAACTAGAATAAAGATATTAAAACTTTATTTTGTGTTATGAAATTGTTGTTGTCATTTCTACAATGATTATTTCAGAACAGCAAGGTTTTGTTTTTTTTTTCCTTTTTGTTGACTGTTTTTTTTTTTACAAGTTTGGGTTTTGGGGTTTGTTTTTTGTTTTGTTTTTTCAGAAATGTTTTTCTTTTTCTTTTCTTTATTTTTGTGAATTAAATTAATTTCTCTTTATCAAGTTTGACTTGCTGCTGCTGCTACTGCTGTCCTCTGCCTCCACTGACACTCAACTCATAACCAAGGATTAACTGACTGCTGCTCATCATTAATAACACTCTTACTGTTTGCTAACATTATTCTAATATACACTTTTGTTACTCATTATTAATACTACTATGTTAACTAACCTCTTGTATTCAAGAAGTCATTTTAATTAAATAAATTATTATGGATTTCTTTATTAGTTAAACTTATTGAATTTAATTATTTTAGAAAAGAAAATTGAAATCAAGAAAAGAAAAAAAAATTGATTTTATAAACCTTAGAATTTTAAAGATGTTGGGATTATTTTTCATTATTGTTATCTTTATTATTAGTAGTATTAATATTAATAATGATAATTTAAATTGTAATCAGTGTGAAATCTCATATATAATAATAATAATGGATGGACTAATTTCTTTTTTTTAATAATTTGTTTATAAAAGTGTTTATTTTTAGTTTAGTTTTAATATTTTACTTTGGTTGCAGCCCTGTGAAATATTTTAAGAGGATTCTATTAAAAAGAATGAAAAGTAATATAGAAAAAGATAGTGGTAGGTTTTAGTTGTACTTTTGACTAACAGGTATGATAGTCTTGGTCTTGTATAGCACAAGATGTTCTCTCCCCCACCCCCAAGTATGCTAAGCTTGGTGAAGATAAAGAGGTCAAAAGAGTCCAAGTTAGAGTGCCATACACTAGATCCCCAGAACAAATTTATTTTTAGAATTTTTTCCTAATTAAAAATTGATTGAATGTTTTAAAAAAAGAGATGATTTACTAAGAGCAATTTCCCTTGTGGATATAGATTTTGGGTTTGACAATTAAGGAACTCAAGACACAGATTTCCCATTTGATCAAAAATAAATTAATAAACTTTGGCTGGGTGGGTGGGGGGGGGAGATAGTCTGGTGTTTCTAAAGGCTCCAAACTGACAATGAAACAGAATAACATCATTGATGTCTCAACTGCATATTTATATTATGTAGATTTCAAATCAAAATTTGTTTTCTTTTATTTGAATGCAATCTTTTCATCTACAGATTTTCTCTTTTACTGATTCAATCAATCAAACCTTATGAATTCAATTTCCTTGAAAGGATTAGATGTTAATGTCCTCAAATAATTATAAATAAATTATGGTGATATGTTATTAACTATGTTAGGGACTGAAGTCAACTGATCTATCATTTAAGATATAGCAAATAAATAAAATGTGTGTTGTTGTGTGATATGTGTATGAATAAAAATGACAAAGCAAAAATTATTATTTTTTGTTTTTTTTGAAGTGAGGAAGATTGAACATCGTTACAGTGAACGCTTCTAGACATTTTTTTTTTAATTTTTGGAGTTAAATTCCTTGAAAGGACAAGATGTTAATGTCCTTAAATAATAATAAATAAATAAGATTAAGTAAATAAATAAATAATGGCACAGCAGCTGAATTATTCTGTGTGGACTAAAACTTATCACCAACGGACCATGCGATACCACCAATCCAACACATTGTCAGTTGTATGCCTCGACATCATTGGGTGTTTTGGTCATTTTCTTACAAGACACCCTCTGCCGAGTCCAGCCCACCACAGGCTGACCGGGGCCAGGTGGGTGTCAAAAGGGGGCATCACATGGTCCCTCTGCACCCCATGCGAAATCCATGCGTTTAACCACAACCAGTGACTCCTCCTCTACACTGTACTGGAGATTAAGAGAAATATTGATCTGAATTATCTCCCTTAGACCTCTTTTATTTTTCATCTTTTCTTCGTTTAATGATAAATTCTTGGATACAATTGGTTGCTTTTAATATCCTTTTTTTTCTTTTTTTTTCTGTATTGTTTTTGTTTATTTATGAATTAAATTCAGGTACAATTTATAAAAGGCATTGGTTTTAATCTAACCAACAATTTAAAAATCATCAGGTGGGTATATATGAATCTATAGAGTAAGATTGCCTATATTTATTATTATAGTATTCGATACCAGTGACAGGGCATGTATATTAGATAAGCGTAGACACAGAGTAAACAGCCTCCGGTGATAGCCAGTTTCTTGCCTGCAGTAAACGTGACAACCACACAGACAAAAAAACTGACAGTCACCGAAGGCTGTTGACTCTATGTATACTTATCTAATATATATGTATATTTATACATACATATTTAATGTTGTTGATAGAGATTAATCTGTTGATGTATCCTTGCTCAAATTTACAGTTAGAGTACTCAATATCGGTAATAGAGTATGTATATTAAAAGGTAAAAAGTAAATAGGTAAAATCCAAACCATGAAAACGGCAACCGCTGGAAACTGTTTGTTTTATGCTTGCGCGATCGATCGTCAGATCAATCTGCATTTTCCTGGTTTCGATTTTACTTTTTTACTTTTTACCTTTTACTTATATATATATACCGTATTTTCTGGACTATAAGCCGCTACTTTTTTCATAGGTTTTGAACGATGTGGCTAATAAAAAGGAGCAGCTATTC
>JAUZSX010353483.1:0-10036 GCA_034780655.1 Idiosepius hallami
GTATAATTTGGTGAGGTTTTGATTTTTTAAATACTTCGCTGATGTTTGTTGTTTAGAGAAGTTTGAACAGTTTTGCTCCATTTAAGTATTGTATAATTTGGTGAGGTTTTGATTTTTTTAAATACTTCGCTGATGTTTGTTGCCTTAAAATATTTTTTACGGATGTTTTTATACTTTTTGCATTTTATTAGAATGTGTTTGACCGTTAGCTTTTTTTTAGATTGGATACGTGTGTAAAGTACATAAGAAAATCTCACAGCAATCGCATGTCCCAACAAACCAAATAAACTAAGTCTATTTACAGACTGTCTTTCTAGTCAATAGAAAAATGAATTACAATTACTAGTGAAGTTGGAGCATTGGTAAAAGACTCGGGCTCTGGAATCGTTGAACGCGAGTTCAAATCCTATTAAAAAAACATTGCATTTACCATAAAAATGGCTTTGTACCAAACTTGGTTGGTGCTGCTCACCCCAAAAAATGTAATAACATTTTATTTTGGGCAGAGAAGTTGGAGCATTGGTTAAAGCTTGGGCTCTGGAATGGCAGAACACAAGTTCAAATCCTAATCAAAAACCATTGCATTTACCTTAAAAATGTCCTAGTGCCAAACTTGATTGGTGCTGCTCACCAACAAATTAAAAATTATTAGCTTTTAAAAGTGTCGGATGATTAAAAAAACGTATGGCAATAAATTTCAGTGTATTTTTTTTTATAGTAATATTTAATATATTTTTATAGAAATTAATCTTTATGCATTTTTATAGCAATAAATTTTAATGCATTTTTATATTAAATAAATTCTAATGCATTTTTATAGAAATAAATTCTAATGCATTTTTATAGCATCAAATTTTAATGCATTTTTATAGCAATAAATTTTAATGCATTTTTATAGCAATAAATTTTAATGCATTTTTATAGCAATAAATTTTAATGCATTTTAAAGCAATAAATTTTAACGCATTTTTATAGCAAACAATTCTAATGCATTTTTATAGCAATAAATTCTAATGCATTTTTATAGCAATAAATTCTAATGCTTTTCTTTAGCAATACATTCTAATGCATATGATGATAATAAATTATCATGCATTTTTGTAGCTATGAATTCTCATGCATTTTTATAGTAATAACTTCTAATCCATTTTTATAGCAATAAATTGTCATGTATTTTATAGCAATAAAATTCTAATTCATTTTCACAACAATAAATTTTAATGTGTTTTTATACCAATAAATTTTAATACATTTCCATAGCAATAAATTCTAATACATTTTTATAGCCATTTATTAATTATATGCACTAAAATAAATTACAATAAAACACTTTAAAATTTTATTACTATAAAAATACATTAAAGTGTAATTATAATAGAAATTAATTAAAATTTGAATAGTATGAAAAAACCCTAAAACGCAATAACTATATAAATTCAACTGAATTTTGATTATTTTAAATGCATTAAAATGCAATTACTTTATAAATATCATTATACGTAATTACTTTAAAAATGCATGAAAATTTAATTATTATATAAATATCATAACATTTTAATTGCAGTAAAATGCATTAAAATGAAATTAATACATAAATCAAATTCAATGTAATTACTTTAAAAATGCATTAAAATGTAATTACTATATAAATTAAAATATGATTATTTTAAAATGCAATTATTATTTAAATAATTTTGAATATTATTTCAATTACTATATAATCGTCATTAAATTTTTAATCAAAATCAAATACATTAAAACTTGATTACACACAAATGACTTGGAATGTAAATGATTTTGACTGTTTAATGCACAACTTCTACTTTGCTTCAAGTCGAATTAACAGATTTGTGTTTTGTGTGTGTTACCCTGTTCACTATTGATTTCTGTTCAGTTCCAATTAGATTAAGGGGGAGTAACTCTATTCGTCTTGTTTCTCTATCTGTTAACACTTGGAAAAAAAAACCCTGTTGAGCTGTTCGCTCACTTTCTTTCAGTTAGTAAATACAATAGACCCTTGTGGGTTGGCTACCTTTCAATTTAGAACTCTCTTACCTCAACATATTTTTAGATACCCAACCTGCTACAATGTACACTTTAGTTACTTAAAAACTTTGTTAAGATTTAGAAAAAAACAAAATAAAGGAAGAATAATCAATGTTGATATTTATAATAAAAATACTATAAAAGAAGGTACAGTTAACCCTTGTAGGTTGCCTACCTTTTAACTTGCCTACCTTTTAACTTGGACATCTCCTACCTCATCATATTATTTAGATACCCTACCTGCTACAATCATAAAAATACTAATATTATACAGTAAACCCTTGTAGGTTGCCTACCTTTCAACTTGGAATTCTTCTACCTCACCTCATTATTTAGATACCCTCTACAATTATAAACCCTTATAGGTCACCTACTTTTTAACTTGGAATTCTCCTACCTCACCACATTATTTAGATACCCTACCTGCTACAATTATAAACCCTTATAGGTCACCTACCTCTTAACTTGGAAATCTTATACCACACCACATTTTTTTAGATATTCTAGTCAAAAAACATTGTATTCACCTTAAAAAATGGCCTTGTGCCAAACTTGGTTGGTGCTGCTCACCAAGTAAATATTCTATAAATATCAGATTATTTTTAGCACTGAGTAAGTGGTCGGTCCATGGTAACTGTCAGTTTCTCGCCCAAGCAGTCTTCATACCATTAATAATCAAAGATGGTACATTTCATGTTTTTCATGTTTGTTTAAAATTTAAACGTATTGCTCACTGAGTCTAAGTCTAAAAATGTCTCATTGCAGTCTAAGTCTAAAAAACTGTATGTGGACAAAAAAAAGTCTATCAAATAAATGATTGTTCTTAGCATTAAATAACCCTAAAAAGTTGATATTATATTTACTCGGTCGAGCACCAACCCAAGTTAGGCACAAGGCCATTTTTATGTGCTCTATACCCGGGCTTTTTGTATTCCTAGTTGCCTTTCACTAAGATGAGTTGTTCTCTTGAGTTAACAAACCCCATCTGCCCAAGTCTGCTAAAGGGGAATATAATGGTTTTGACTAGGATTTGAACTTGCGTAGTACGGTTCCAGAGCCAATGCTCTGCCCAAAAGGTTGATATGCCACAAATCTAAACAAACAAACCTCTGATTTTTTGTTTTTTGTTGACCATTATCAACACACAAGTAATTGCTCACTGATCTTGCAGTGTAAGGTTAAAGTAGCGGCTAAATTACCGGAACATTCTTGTCAGATGATGTATCCGTCAGCCTTTGGGTAAATGTTCGTGCAATTTAGTGTATAATGACCGAATAGTCCCACTTTCCTGTAGAGAGAGAGGAAAGTGGCCAAATTAGCAAGAATTAGAGATACTCATCCATTGCGTGAGTAGCCTGCTGCTTTGCGAATGTTAGAGAAGATCGAAACCAGTTGAGAAGCAAAGATTATTTTTCTTTTTTTCTTCTCTTTTTTTCGTTCTGTTTTTCTTTCTTTTTTTTCATCACTCTTTTTTTTCTTCTCTCATTTTTTTCTTTCTTAATTTTTTTTCTTTCTTTCCTTTCTTTCTTTTTTCTTCCTTTCTTTTTTCTTCTCTTTTTTCTCATTTTCTTTCTTTTTTTCTTCTTTAATCTGTTTTTTCTTCTCTTTTCTCTTTCTTTTTTTCTCTTTCTTTCTTTCTTTCTTCCTTCTTACTTTCTTTTTTTCTTTCTTTTTTTTCACTTTTTCCTTTCTTTCTTCCTTTTCACTTTTTTCCTTTCTTTCTTCCTTCTTTCTTTCTTTTTTTCTTTCTTCCTTTCCTTTTTTTTCTTCTTTCTTTTTTTTTTTCCTTTCCCGTTTTTTCTTATACATATGTAGTAAAAAATTAAATGTTTCCAGATAATATTTTTTAAAAATTGACATATCGGAAAAATAGATTTTTGTTATTATTCTCGTATGCGCATTTCACCGTTAAGCATTATCAACAGAAATTTGTTTATTTGTGGACAAATTAAAAAACAAAAAATTGAAAAATGAAAAAATAAATAATAAATGTTTATATTGTTTGAAATATCATCAAAGAAACAGTGTTCAATGCATCTACGGGAATAAAAACAAAAATCTCTTTTTCCTAGAAGTCAATTTTTTTAAATATATATTATATGTTCATATATTTATCAATAGTGATATTCAATGATATTATAAACAACATTAAAAGAAATAGAACTCCTTAAAATACTTTTTTATAATACACTTTTTATTATTTTTCATTTATTTCTTCATTTTTTTCATTTATTTGGTTTTTTTTATTTATTTATTTAGTAATTTTTTCTTTGTTTAATTTTTCATTCATTCATTTCTTTATTTCTTCATTTCTTTTTTCTCAATTTCTTTTTTTTTTTCATTTCTTTTTTCTTTCTTTCATTAATTTCTTCATTTTTTTTTTCATGCATTTTTTATTCATTTTTTCCATAATTTTTCTTTATTTTATTTTTCATTCATGCATTTCTTTATTTTTTCATTTCTTTTTTTCTTCATTTCATTTATTCATTTATTTTTTCTTTCTTTTCTTTCTTCCATTAATTTCTTAATTTCTTCATGTTTCATTTCTTTTTTTTATTTATTTATTTTTTCTTTCTTTCTTTCATTAATTTCTTCATTTCTTTTTTTTTTATTTCTTTTTTCTTTCTTTCGTCCATTAATTTCTTCTTTTTTCATTTCTTTTTTTATTTATTTATTTTTTCTTTCTTTTCTTTCTTCCATTAATTTCTTCATTTCTTTTTTTTTTCATTTCTTTTTTTTATTTATTTCTTTTTTCTTTCATTAATTTCTTCATTTCTTTTTCTCGGTTTCTTTTTTTTTTCATTTATTTTTTCTTTCTTTCATTAATTTCTTCATTTTTTTTTCATGCATTTTTTATTCATTTTTTCCATAATTTTTTCTTTATTTCATTTTTCATTCATTTCTTTATTTTTTCATTTCTTTATTCCTTTATTTTCACTTATATCCTTCCTTTATTTGTTTTTTCATTATTTAGTTGTTTATTTTTCTCCTTTAT
The DNA here is from genome assembly GCA_034780655.1 of Idiosepius hallami. NCBI lineage: Eukaryota > Metazoa > Mollusca > Cephalopoda > Idiosepiidae > Idiosepius > Idiosepius hallami. The sequence goes on from JAUZSX010353483.1 coordinate 5,042, forward strand.
TCATTCATTTATTCCTTTCTCTCTTCATTTGTTTTATTTTTTCATTTATTTATACTCTTATTTATTTCTTCATTTCTTTCTTTCATTTTTGTGTGATGCACCTAGAAAATTACTCTAGCTGAAAACATTCGAGTCATACATGTCTGTCTGTCGTAACTGTTCAAAATTAGAATCTGCGGCAAATGTTCCTTTGGTCTCCACCCCGCTCTCCGCTATATTAATAGGCTTTGAGGAAATGAAAAGTTGGGGTCCTTTCATATCAATTCCCAGGGTACATCCTTAAATACGATAGAACCTTTCCCATAAATTGCAGTGGTTAGAATATTGTTTTTTTTTTTACTTAATTCTAGAAACCTCCTGAGGTTTAAAGACGACTCCAAGAATTTGAATTCTAATAATTTCCGAGTTTGCTGGTTTTCCCCTTCCGCAGATCCATAATGATCTTGACTTTTGTCTTATTTTGATGATATCTAAAGAAGTTGGCACTGTCATTCTCAAGGCTGATCGATTAATTTGTTGTTATTTCACAGCATATAAAGAGAGCCTTGATGATGGAGCATTGATAAAAGTTTGGGCTCTGGAATCGTATTACGCGAGTTCAAATCCAAGTCAAAACTATTGCATTCACCTTTAGCTGCCTCGAGCAGATGGGGCTCGTTAACTCGGGAGAGCAGCTCATCTAGGTGAAGGGTAACACCGAATGTTAAAAACCTGGGTAAGAGCACATTAAAATGGCCTTGTGCCAAACTTGAGTTGGTGCTCATTAAGTAAATATAATATTTCAAGTGTGATAATGATTTTTTGATTACATCAAATAATTAATTTGGTCATTTTTTTTAATTACTAAAGTTCTGTGAAGCCAAGAAGCCTTACGGCTTCTATGGGGTTTGTCGCCTCCCCGCAATTGCTGGGTCTGCGGGGGCCCTAAGCACGGCCTTGCATATTGGGGATAAATATATTAGTAGATATACAAAAATTATATAATTATAATTACAACATTAATGCACTGTTTGTTCATTTTTACCAGGATTCAACGTCTCTCTGGGGACTTTTTAGACTAGATACGAGTGGGGGTGGGAAATGCTGGACTTAATTATTTTTTTATGTCTTATTCACTGTGGACTCACAGGGAACCATGCATGCTCCACTTGTTTGTTTTTTGTTTTGGTTTTTTTTTTGGTTTTTTTTTTTTACTTCTTTTCTTTGTTGAAGTAAAAATTGAAACTGGGCAGAACAAAGAAATAAAAATGAATGATTCTTTCATTCTTTTCACAATCTTTATTTAACTACATTTACTTTTCTTTTTTTTTTCTTTTTTTTTTTTTAATAACCCACTTAGAAATTAGAAAGAAAAATGAAAAAATTTTATTTAAAAAAAAACAAAAAAAAAAACATAACAATTCAACCTAACTCTATTTATTTTACAGAAATTTTGTCATTGTTTTATAAAATTCAGAATTTTTCAAAAATATTTGTTTGTACGTATTAATTTTTTTTTTTTTTTAAATTTTTGAGTTGATAGTTGAACTTCATAAATGGACTTATTTGAAGCAATTAATTGTTCTTTGTTACAATTATCAATTTCTCACTTTAAAGAATTCCTAGTTTTAATTTTGAGCTTTCCCTTTAGTGGGGAGGGGGGTTCTAGTTCTATTTTTATTTTTGGAAAATTACATTGAAGTCAAAACAAAGCAATAACTAGCTGTTGTTTTCCTAGGTTTTTTTTCCTCTTATATCTTAAGTGTTTTATTTCATGTATCTTATTCATTTTTTTCAAAGTTTTTTTAGAAAAAGTTTTCCTTGAAAACTAGATCTTATTTATTCATTCATTTTTATGCTGCAAAAGTCTTGTTTTTTGGCATTTCTAACCCCCTTTTCTTCTACCTACAAACAAAGCAAAAAAAAAAAGGATATTTTGAAAAAGCAATACTTTTGGGTTTATTCAAAGTTTCTTTAAGAAAATAGCTTTTTTTTATTCCATAAGTTTTTATTTAGTTGTAAATTTGGACATAAAAGTTTGGAAAAAAATTCATTACTTATTAAACTTTTGTGTTGGTCAATTATTTCAATTTTAGCAACAAATTCTTGATTTAATAACTGAATAAAAGTTCTAGGAATATCATTTTTTTAAATGAGAACAATCGACTCAACTAAAATAAGTATAAAATTGAACCATGGTGTAAAATAAATGAGAGCAGATTGGTAACATCTTTAGCAGATGTCTCTATACCAGCACGGGGCCGCAAGTTCCCTAGGAGCCTCAAGAGCTTTTGTAATGCAAAAATTACCAAAATCATTAATTATTAGGAGTACATAAAAAAATCATCATTATAATACTTGTAGAAATACACATCTATCAATCTAATTTTTTTTTAGTTTTTAATATGTTTTTATATTTCCTTTGGCATCATAAGACATAGATTTAAACTGTAGTTATTTATATATGATGTAATTTTTCAGAAAGATTTTTAGAAATAGAAGTGTGTTTCTACTACAATCTGTTGAATCTATATCAAAAGAAAATCATTAATAAAAATCACGATAAGATTTTTTTGAAATGAGCTAATTTTTTCATCAATTTATTCAAAAAGGTTTGCTGTTTTATAAAGTCAAGTTTGAAATATGATATCTTTCATGTGATGCCCCTTTTTTTGCTTACTTGTTACTTTTCATTTGCTCTCTTATGCAAAAACCTTATGTTTAATTTTGAATTTTTATCTGAGACAAACAAAATAGTTTATAACTAAATTATAAAATTACATGCCTAGTTTATATTAAATTATAAAATTACATGCCTAATTCATAAATAAATTATAAAATTACATACCTAGTTCATAAATGAATTATAAAATTACATGCCTTTCCCCAAATAAATTGGCCCAATTTGATGTTAAAGCAACAAAGTGTGGTTGACGAGGGGTCTTCAATTATAGCAACAAGGTTTGTTTGTTGTGTGTGTTGAAGTGTTGCTATTTAGTTGCTATATAATTCGTTAATAAGTTTTGTGGTGTCGTTCGTTGTTTTGGCAAGTTTAGTATGGAGAGGGATCAAACAAATTGCTTATGTCAACGACTGCTGTCTGTTGTGTGCACTCACAGATCTTGTCTCGATGACGCTTGAACTCAAACTGGTCTGTCTTGTTCTTCAAATCTAGAAGTCAGAGAGAACTGTCACAAAGAGACGTCAGTGTTGTAAAATGAGTCTAAAGTCTTGTAACTTTCTGTCGTAAATGTCTGTAAACTGTTTGCTACTACGTATTTCTGTGGCAGTCGACGTGGCTCAGTGGATAAACAATCAGACTTCGGAACCGTAGTACACGGGTTCAAATCCAAGTTATCCCATCTACGTTCACATGTTGACTAATACCCTTAGGAAAGGTATTAAGCCCACTCTTCCCTCCAGCTATGGGTTAAATACTGCAAGACCTCAACGGATGTGGCGGATGATGTCTACAATGACACAACGGCACTGAGGGTGGACGAAGGCTGCAACAGCGGATGGCCTCCAGTCGTCGTGGTTCTCTCCATGCCATTGAAACCTGGTCCTCCTCTGCCAAGGGTCCATGTGGTGACTGCAGGTGCATCAGTCTCTCCCATGTTAAAGACATCACGCACAGGCGTCCTCCCAAAAAAGGAGGAGAGTCATACTCTACAACGAGTGACCGCCGATGATGATGATGATGATGGCTATGTATTTTTCTAATAATAAAAAGGGCAGAGCAATTTCAGAAAACAGCTGTTATTTCTGTTGTTGTTGTTGTTGGTGCGGCACTGACCGGTGATCAGTTGAGCTTGCCCCGCCCAACGAGTTCAATGGAATGAATGCCGACCACGCACGGCAATCCAACGTCAACACTGAAACAAGAGAGATCCAGTCCCGGGACCAAACAGCAGAGACTGTAGACCATGGTGTAAGGTCTTTCTATCACCCGACTACTTATCACCCGAATACTTATCACGGTCTACTTATCACTAGTCTTCTTATCACGTGGTTTTTTTATCACGTTGACTACTTATCACTCAGAGTCTTTCGAACAGTAAAAATTTAAAGTATTGTTGTTTATTTATTTATTTCATTTATTTTTGGGACAAGTAAATACCAAATATTTAAATATTTAAATACTTAATGTTGGGGTGATAAGTAGTCAACGTGATAAAAAAACCACGTGATAAGAAGGCGAGTGATAAGTAGACCGTGATAAGTAGTCGGGTGATAAGTCGTTGGGTGATAAGAAGTCGGTAAACCGTAATCCATTACGTCCAGAACTAGCTCTACATCCTGCTTCACCATTCTGAGCCATATCTTTAGCTGGCCACCACATGGCTTCTTCAAGCTCGAGAGAGGGGCTGGATCAACAGCCTCTCTAACGAGCCCTTCCCCGCTGGATACGGAGAGCATGGCCGAACCAGCAAAGATGCCTAGTCAGAAGAGCCTGCTGGAGGGAGATTGTTATTTCTTCCACAAAATTGACAAAAATTATGATTTTGAATAGTGTTTTCAATTTCAGAATAAATTTTATTTTTTGCTAAGTCCTGACTTAAATTGATTGATTCTTAGAATTAAACAAAAATCTTGGCTCGATTTTTATTAGTTTTTATTTTCTTTGTGCATAGTTTTTTTATTTAAGAAAATAAAAGTTTTTTTTTTTATCTTCTGGTGCAGTTCCAACTGAAAAATAAATGGATTTTTTGTCAACTTTTAAACTCAAATTATTTTATAGTTATATCAGAGCCGTGCAGCGAAGTTGGAGAATTGGTAAAAGCTTGGACTCTGGAATTGTAGTACACGAGTTCAAATCCCAGTCAAAAGCATTGCATTCACCTTAAGCTGCCTAGGGCAGATGGGACTTGTTAACTCGGGAGAGCAGCTTATCTAGGTGAAGGGTAACACTGAATGTAAAAAGCCCGGGTAAGAGCAAATAAAAATGGCCTTGTGCCAAACTTGGGTTGGTGCTCACCAAGTAAATATAATATCCTCATCTAGGTGAAGGGTAAC
>JAUZSX010353505.1:0-10035 GCA_034780655.1 Idiosepius hallami
TGTCGCCAGAACTGCTGTTAGTTTTACTGGTCACGTGATGTTACCTTGCTGCTGCTAGTTAGTCAGTCAGTCAGTGAGTCTCCTCGTGTTGACATTGTTATGCGTGGCCAGTTCGGTCAATGTTACGAGAAAAGCTGTCTTGTAAGCAGCAATATTGCCAAATTTGTTGCAAAACTCGACTGCCTTTTCTTTCCCACCCCCCTTTTCTGGTTGGCGAAATAATCGCCACAGAATTCATTATGTCCACAATAATAGTGAAAACTACTCATTAAAGGACCAAAAATAATAGGCATGACAACTATGGCATATATACCAGCCAGTCTGTGAAATTGAAATATTTATCATGAAACTAGAAACAATTTGTAAGAAAATGTCAACAAAAACATTTATTATATGTAGTCTAATATGGCTAAATAAATAAATGTTGCCTAATTATATTGGAGCCTTTGTTCCAAAATATCATTGTAGTATAATAGTGGGTAGAGGCTAGCTCAGAGTGAGCAGTAATAGGTTGATGGTAATATAAGAAGGATATGAAGGTAAACTACAACATTTTTCTGAGGATATCTTGGAGAGATTTTATTCTTCTGTTTCTACTTTTTTGTTGTTTTTATTCTAATCAAAGTAGACATGGTTTTGCATGCATAGGCAGACAGAAGCATACTGTTAGGGACTTAAAAGTTAAGGAAAATATAATTAAGTTATTCATATTTTTCAATTATCAGAGTGGTGTTTATGATTTTGGTGTCTAAAAACCAATCAATCACTTGTGTAGTTTAAAAACAAATTACTGAAGCCAATAAAGAAAAGTGTTTAAACACTTTTTTGTTAAGCAAATCGTAACAATATAGTGGTGCACGTAAAAAAAAAAACCTCCACCTTTAAATGACTAAACTATATACATATAAAACTGATAGGAAAGAATTGTGTTTGTTTGAGATCTGTCTAAATTAAGGATTTGTAGAAAACGAATCAATAAATATCACAACCACTATGATAACCAAAAGAAAGACGGAACAGATATATTGAGTTTTGTGCCATTAAGGACCAGAACAAAGAAACCTGTAAATCTAGAAAGGAATGATTTGAACGAATCAATTGCAATGCAAAGAATAGTTATTTATGCAATAAAAAGGTGTAGAGCCTACTGTTCTCAACAACACTTTTTTGGGAGGGGTCCCTTTCACATTTTTTTCATAAATGGGACAAATCATTTGTTCTAGTTCATTTAACTGACCAAAATCCAAGAAAATGAAAATATATGCAACATTGTATATACAAACAGACACACACACAGTCAAATGCAAATTTAATCCACATGAACTAAAATAAATTAATAAAATGAAGATGAAATAATAAAATTTTTTCTAAGGGTTTCTTTATGAAAAAATAATTGTTAGTAACTATTATTTAGGATTTAATTAGATTCAGAATAATTAGTAGATAGATTCATTTATTAAAACTTATGATAGATTTTAAATAGGATTTTGGATGGTCTAGAATAGAGAATTCAACCTCAATTCCTCAGAGGTGAGGGATGTAACAATATGCTTTAATTAAAAAATATTCTTGTCCTGGCCCTACTCATAAAATGACTTTTTGCGATTTTATGATTTATTTAAATTCTGTAGTTATAATTAACTTCAAACAAAAGATATGGTAACATCACAAAATAGTCAAGTCTGGGCAAACTGCATCCTGCACAAAGTCCAACCCCGAGAGGAGGTTTTGCCACCTTGGCAATCAAACCAAATCAAATAGGGAAGGAGAAGGTTAATATTCTAAAACGAGTAAAAGATAGAAAGAAATTATGATGACAGATAAATAGGCAAATTGACACACGTACACACAAAAGAGATCATATCAGGTTTTGTCTTTAGTTTTGTTATTCAGATTATTATTCCATGTATTTCAATATCACTGCTTACTAACAATAGCCACGCCTGGTGACGTACCTTTTTTCAGCTTTGTAGGATGCCAATTACTATTAGTTCATAGGTGTTACTAGAGCCTCAGTTAATTTGATACCAATATTAGCTACTCGCATAACTCTCTAGGTGACTGCACTATTCAGGTTATTTCGTGTAGCGTCATATTAACCTTTACGGTTATTTATTAGGTTGTCCCAAAAATTTGTAAACACTTTGAAATTTTACTTGCCAAGTAATGATAATAACCAAAATTATTTGTCAAATAAAGACCGTGATTATCTAAGACCTTCTGGCATCGATCTGCAAGTTATCAGATCGGGTGAAAGTACCATTCAGCCAGCATCCAATCAAAGAATTCTTGACATGCATTCTCGGTTTGATTGGTATCAATGTTTACAACCTATCAACCATCATGCTTCCTCGAACTTATGGGACAATGTAAAAATTCTGAAAAGGATTCTCTTGTATGAATATTTTTGTTAAGTGAGCTTATTTTGAGTATGAGTTTTATTGCGGACTTTTATCTTCATCTTGGTGGTTTTTGGTGTTTTCTCACTATGTTTCAGCCAACTATAACGATGAGGATAAAATTTCACAATAATAATGTTCAGATCAAAAGCCTCTAAAATAAATGAATATAATGGAATTATTTTGTTTAAAAGGCATATCAGCCCTTTTTGGTGCCAAGAACCAGTTTTAAAACCATTTTTTTTTTTATTTTGCACCTACAATTAAATCCAAGAGAAAAAAAAGGGGGAAAGGGCAACTGGGTTAATAATGCCTTTTCCTAAACAGTAAACAGACCAGCCAGAGTTTGAACTAGTCATTATTCATTTATTTGCTGACCGTGTCCCCATCTCCCATAGTTATTGTCATCTAAAAATTCCAAAATAAATACAACTAGTTACTGTTATTGTTAATTTTTTGGAATCCTCTGTGTATTGATTTTTGAGGATTATTGTCTTCATCTTATAGTTATTGTTTTACCACATCACTGCCAACTAATCAACAACTAAAGATGAAGACAACAGTTTGCAAAAATGAATACATAGTCTATCATTCTTAAGTCCAAGCACTTACTACACAAGTATACATACACACACACATCAAATTTCACTAATGTAATTATCAGAGTTATTTTTTTCAATTATTTTTTTTAGTACAATGGATTTAGTTTTAATCCGTCTACGTCGTCTACATCAGGTCTTATGATTTCTGTCATTATAATCTGCTGGTTGTGTGTATTAAGTGTAGCTAACAATTTTGGGAATGTTTATGCTCTTACTTCAAAGCCTGACTCAGTCAAATAAAAGTTATATTTATACTATCAACAAGAATTTTTTTAAATGTTCAAAGGAAAAGAATAAATATCTTTAACAAATTTAAAAAAAATAATTCTGCTATTAATAATATTTTTGATTTTTGAAAATAATTCTGCTATTAATGATATTTTTCTCATTCCAAAAATAATTACAATTGATATTTTGATGAAAGAATGTTTTAATATTTGATTAAATTAACAATACAGACAAAATTAAAAGCATACACTTTAAATTAAAAAAAAAATTTAGATTACTCAGATGTTGGTCATACAGGGTGGGCTAAAAGTAGGTATGCAGTTATAAAAAATTAAAAGGTCCAAAAGTAGGTTTAAATTTCAGGAAGTGCTGAAATAATCTTATTTTGTTCCAATATGTCAGCTAGCATTATTCAACTATTAAAATTTTGAAAATAGAAGACCACTTGGGAATATTGGTAGGGTGTTTTCATACCATAAGCCTTAACCAATCACGTTAATTTATTTAGATATCCTTTGCTTTTTCAGACATTCAAGATTGAATCATTTTAGGATTGTTACCTCAAATAAAACATATATAGACCAACTATGCTCCCAACTTTGCTTAAGTCAATTGAGCACTCTGAAGGCTGCAGTTAGATGTCTACTCATTATTTGACTATAAAATCAAAGTCCCTGACAAAGTGGATTCTAAGATAATATCAGTAGAAAGACCTGTTCTGTCGACAGGTTGACTGGTAGGTCAGTGGTTCGGACGTCAGACCGGCATTTAGCTGGTTCACGCTGGTTCGCGTTTGATCCCGACTGAAGGAAAGCTTAATGTTTGCAGAGCTGTCCTGACAAGCTGCAAAATCCGAAACAGGCCTGTAGACAAACTGCAAAAATTATTCTATATATATATATATATATATATATATATATATATATAAGAGGACAGAGGTACTTAATAAAATAATATGTCTTTGATAAAAGTACTCACAACCAGTGATAAAGCGTGTTTAATTGACAAGAAGAGATATGGAGTCAATGATTTTTGGTGACTTTCAGTTTCTCACTTGTGCAATCATCAGACCAAATAGATGTGCACGTAGGTTTGTGTATGTTTATTATACATAATAATTATGTTAATAATAGCTTTATCTTCAATACTGAGTACTCTACTGACAAATTACTGCAAGATTCCAGTTGAAATCTATCTTTGCAATAATACATATTCACACACACATAAGTGCATGGTTGGCAAACATCCTTTAACAAAATGTTCCCAGTTAAAATGTTAAGTGAGTTTTAGATTTACCCTTAATCTTTAATAAAAGCATAATCACAGTCCTACTACAGAATAAAAATAGATGGTAAAATCACAAAACATTCAAATGATGACAAGAGTATTATTAAATAAATGCATACTGTCACAGCTTTCATTGGTGCTGGAGTCTGATGAGCAATGTTTGGCTTTAAATAAATGGTGAATAATTTCAAATCCTAATCTGTTATAAGTTTACTTTTGGTCTAAATCTGTTCAACCATCAACAGCTCTAGGTGATTTTCTTAAAAGTTAATTACTATTAGTCCTTTTTATAAGAAAAGTTTTGATTATTATCCTTATTTAGAATATTTGAACTTCTATTTACATCATTAATTTTATATTCACAATGCTGTCATTCTTTTGTCTGAATTTGAAAGATTAGTTTTGATTATTATAATTCAAACTCTTTGGATTTATTCTCATCTTTGTTAGTACTTTAGTTAAAAATAAATGATGAATTACATTAAATAAAAAGAAGATCCACAATTAACAAATGTCACCAAAAGAAGGGAAGATCAGATCAAACAAGAATTCAGAGAAAGATGAGAATAGAAGTCCAAATACAATATGTCCAAAAAGTCATTGAAGAATTGATGAATTGCCATTGTATTTTCCAGAAAACTAAAATCTGTAATTTATTTTGATAAAAAATCATTCAAATGAAAATGGGCTTCATCTGAAAATTGGGAACATGTTCTTGCATTTGAACTGCATATAGAAATTAAACTTTCAGGCTTCAAGTGACTTTTTGGATATCCTGTACTATGGAATAATAATTATTCTTTGTTTATTGATCTTCTCACAATCTGTCAAAAAATATTAATTTTTCATTATTATTTCTTATTTGAATTGCTAAATAAGTTCTAAAAATCCGTTGTTTGAATGTTATGGTTAACTTGCGCTCGAAAAGAGCCCAATATCTAGGTAACATCCCATTACACAAAAGATATTGATCAAGTTATTATGGCAGCTGTTGTGTTGATGGGTGCTCAGGTGTATTGATATAGACATAGGGTGGAAACGAAGAAAAAAGTATTAATACCTAACAATTATTGACGTATGCTTCTTGTTAATTCTATAGAAAATTAATCCAGCCCGAGCTCCTAGATTTATCTTATTTAAAATATTATTTAAAAAGTTGGGTTTTTCATAAAATTTTACAATTTTTTAGAAAACTGAATAAAGAGGATTTTTGAAATTAGAATTATTGTCTGGATTTGGTTGAGCACCAGGGACTTAGAGCTAAGGTAGTTTAGGAAGAAGCCTATTATATAGGAAAGAAGTCTATCTCATATGTTCATCAAGCTGTAAACATTCTTCCAAATGTTAATTTAAGTTGTAATTCATGAAATGTAAGTTGCTATATTGCGCTGCGCAAATTTCAGTAGTCTGAATGCTTTCATACTCACTTTTGTGCTCATTTTGATTTGCTTTTTGTAATTAAAAAATCTGACACCTTAGCATGTGTTTTCCAGCTCAATAGTAATTAGAAAGGGTTCTTAGGAGCCCACATACCCCTATACTAAATTTTAAGTCTATAGACCCAAAAGAGTAGTTTAGAGACCGTACAGACAAATTTTTCAACTTTGACCCCTTAGCAGCAGCTAAATTCTAACTCAAAACCAATTAAAAAGCTTTGAAATACCTTTTAGATCATATTTCCAGTCTGCAGACCGAAAATTACCCGGGTAATTTAAATTTGCTAGAGACAACTTCGCACACACACACATCACACACATTTTAAAAATTCTTGTAAAAATAAATATAGGTTTCTTCAACAATTTCTGCTACTGAATGCTTTGGCTGGAGTTGCTTCTGTTGTTGTAACTGACTATATTTCTTTCCTGAGCTTCTTGCCTATTTGCTTTTTCTTCTCTTCATCTTTTGCTGCAAGCTTCAACTTCATTACTTTGAATTTTTCTTTTTTTTTTGGGGGGGGAGAGCTTTAATGCCTCCTAATCTTGGAATATATGACAAACTAGGTATACTTAATTAAAAGAATCAAAGATACAGGAAATTAATCTAAGTCTAACGAAAGTGTAAACAAGACCAGAATTTTACTAAAACAGCTGACGAATCTCTTTCCAACCGACAAAACAACTTTAGAGACTAAGAAGCAAGGCAGAAGAAAGATAGCAACAAGCAACAATTATTTTGTCGCAACAGACAGCACACATGATTCGATTCAATCAATCCATATCATTTTATAAACTATTTCTTTTTTTAAGTGAAGGATCATTATTTTACAAAATAATATATTAAACAAAAAAAAATGTTCACGAGACGGAGATATTTGACAGCTATTTTTTAATTTTTAAATATTTGGAAATTCTTTGGGATGAGAATCTAAATAAAATCTTAAATTTCAGGTCTCGAAGAAACGGAGTTTTTTTTTTTTTTTGCAATATTGCTGTATGATGCAATTGAATTATTTCCAAAAACATTCTTTAATTTCTTTTTCAAATTAAATGAATTAACGATTAATTTCTTAATCATTGAGGTTTGTTTCTTTTAGATAATTTTTTTCAAAATAAAATAAATTGGACCAAAAAAAAGAAAAAATAGAACACTTTAAAGAAACAATACTGCCAAAAGTGCGATCTAGAGGGCAGGGCAATAATTCAAATTGTTTTTTAACCAGCATCTCAACCTTTATTAGGACATTTAATGTTGCAACTTATTTTTTTGTAAAGTTGGTAGTAGTTTGTACAATGTAAGTGTATTTCCATTGAATTGATTGTATTCTCAGAGTTTGATGAGGTATATTTTGAGCTTTAGCTGCCTCTAAAGCTTTAGCTGCTCATTAACTCGAGAGAGCATCTCATCTAGGTGAAAGGTAACACTGAATCTTAAAAAAAGCCCAGGTATTTAGAGCACGTAAAAATGGCCTTGTGCCTAACTTGGTTAGGTGCTCTTGCTCTCTACCAAATAAATATAATATTTTGAGCATGTGAGTAAAGAAGAAATTAATTTTATGTAAAAGTCGTGCTTAGTGTTTAACTCATTTTTATAACAAGGAATAAAATCTATTTAACTTAAAAAGGTTTCGAGGTAAGGTTACTATTCTATTCCTTAAAACCAAAATGTCAATCAATACCATGACGTGTAGCTTTTTTTCTTCTTTTAACTGTGACAAAAAAGTACTTGGTGAGTAGCAAAAAGTGTTATAAATTAAAATACATGATCACATTTTTATTCTTTTTTTAAACTCGGAAAATAAACATTTTGGAGGATGATTTTTGGTTTTACACACTTTAGAGTTTTTGTATTTAGAATTAAGTTTACTTCTAACAACAACAGGTTTTAGAGAGAACTTTTTGGTGCTTTTTGTTTCCCTTTAAACTAACATGTAGATTCTTTTAAACGAAAATAAATTACCTTAGTTGGATATTGTAACCCACCCAAACACACATGTGATTTGGGTACTTATTGTTGCTTCTTACAAAAGAATAATATAAAAACCAAAACAATGAGGCGTTGAAATCTTACAAATATCAAAACCACCACAACCTCAAAGCGACTTAGATGCAAACTCGAACAGAATTTGATTTCTTGAGAAAAATAAAACAAATTATTTAACTAACTCCACTGAAGTCGAAAAGTCCCATATTTGGTGTTGTTTTTTTTTTCAGTATCTCTTCTTACAGAAAAGTTAAAACAAAAACAACTAGGTAAAGAGTTTGAGGTGGAATGATTAAAATAATAATCTTTTTTTTTTTTTTTGAAATAGGCCTATTTAATTCAATTTCAACAATTCTTTGATTAAACTTACTTACACCAAAGTATATTTCAAATTAAAATCCTCAGGGTCTACCCTGAGTAAAATTTAAGATTAACTGGCATGTTTAACGGTTAAAGAAAAAAGCAAAAATAAAATCACTTACCCTAAACTTGGAAATAATAAGCCCCATGTTTGACGTGTAAATTTGGTGGTTTTACAAAAAAGGAATAGTAATATTAAAAGCCAAAACAACCCAAGTAATGATTGGGGGTCAGTGGTTATTGAAAGCACGTGTATTGATGGGTTGTTACTACATTTCTTGTCTCCTCGTAGTCCCGACAGTTTTAAGGCCGTTGATTAGCCTTCACTGCAGAAGACACGCGACCATTGAATAAGAAAAGCTGCTTGGAGGGTTTTAATTTTTAAAGCTTTTTGATGTTTTCCTTTTTCCTGGTTTGAATCCAAATCTTGTGTTCGTCCCAAGTGGTAAAGACCACAGAAGCGGGCGGGAGTTACTTCCCTCTTGTTCTTAGGGCCGTTTTATCTTGAACTCTTCAGTGTTACCTTACAAATATTTGTTTATTGAGGGCCCTCCAACCACATTGTTATTTCTCTACTCTGCCCGCTACCCAGATGAATGATGTTAGACTGCCGTCTCTCTTGTATACTAATCAATTTGCGCTTTTATTTCAGCTTCCAGCTTGGTTTGAAGTATTGATTGCACTTTCTCCTTTTTTAGAAGATGTGTAATAATTGATGACGACATAATTTCATTTTATTTACTGATGAAAAAGAATTTTTTTTTGCTTTTATACTTATTATAATCTTATTTTTCTTTCTATGTCATGAAAAATATCATTATGAATTCTTTTCTTCATAGAATAATCTTCTCGACTTGAATTTTACCTGTGGAAAAAAATAAACAAAATGAAAAGAAAAAAAGAGGAAAAAATACAAAGTTTCACAATTATTTATTAATTTAATCTAATGGACTATCCTACTTTATAAATAAAAAAAAAAACTTTAACTTTTTTTTTTGTCATGTCTACAACAGTCAGTGCACAGTGCCAGTTGCCCAGTGCACACTGCACACGCATATTATCGTCATTCATTCACCAACCACACGCCGTGGCTCGTCACTAATTTTAGTCTTCATAAATTTAGCCGAGGGGCCTTAACCAAACAGTGGGGCTGCTGCTGACACCTATTGAAAACTTAACGTTAATTCTAGAATATTGTTTTTCTTTGTTTTTACCGTCTGTGGTAAGGTTTTAACAAGTTTTGGAAATTGACAAATTTTCATTTAAAAGATTTATTAAAAATAATTTGGTTTGGTGATGTTTTGTAACGTGGAGTAGTAGTTTAGTCTCGTAAATTTAGTGAGTGTAACTGTTACTATCCATGTAATTTTGATAAAGTTAGAAACTGAACCCCTTATTCAGTTGAACATTATGGACTTCTTAGGTATTGTGTCTGCCTTTAGTTTAAAACTCAATCTTCAACCGCTGAATGATTTTCACTTTGAATTTATTTAAACAGTTTATCCAATAAGTTACAGAAATAAATTCGTTATTCAGTAAAAGGTGTTTTTTTTTCATAATCGATAGATAGATAGAGAGAGATGAATAATTAGGTATTTACTTATATTAAATTAAATAATTACTTGATTTATGCCATAAATCAAGTAATTATTTAATCTACCATAAATTCTATGGTAGATTTAAAAAAAAAAAAAAAAAAAAAATAGAGAATCCCAAGAAAAATTATAATCACTCCACCC
>JAUZSX010353516.1:0-10034 GCA_034780655.1 Idiosepius hallami
GCAATAATAAAATCAAGGCCTTTTCAAGGCAAAACTTAAAATTCAAGGACTTTTCAAGTCTGTATGAACCCTGTTAAATATATCTTTCATATTGTTGGTTTTTCTTTGCATGAAGATAAAAATTTTTGATTAAATTACTTACCTTTGATCCAATTAGTAGACCAATTGCAACAATGACACGAAATTTAATGCTGGGTTTACCCTTTGGCCAGATATACATACAAATTGCTTTGACGATATCCCAACCACTCACTTCTTTTGATTTTCCTAAATTGATTGTATTTACAGGAAGAGTTGAAGCTCCAGGGTGAAAACATCCTCGTTTACCGATTGGAATTGGAAATTTCTAGAAAATAAAATACATTTTTAACTATTTTTATTTTCCTTGTTAGATATCGTGAAATAGCTATTGATAATTGTAATTTTTGGAACTTTTACTCTAATCATTTGTGTTACATTAATAACTTTGAGCTTGATAAACTCAGAAACATTAATGCTAAAAACAGGAGTTTTCTCAAGACTGCAAACCCCATGTAAAGAAGGATGAAAGTTTGCAAATATAAATATGAGAGTAAAATTCAAATAAATTGAACAATGGTAATTTAACTAAATGTAATTTTTATCTGGACAAAAAGAAATGAAGAAATTTTAAATAAAAGAATCTATAAATAAAAGTAAATAAAACAAATGTTCATAAAAGAATCAAGTCAAAATTTTTGGTTTCTCTAGGAAAATAGATTTTAATCATTTAGCATTTAGATTATTCAAATGTTTTTTTCATCATCATTTTTATATTTGAACAATATTTCAGGCAATGTGTTCTTCCACATTCTTTAATCTTTTGAACTTCACAAAACTTCAAATCAAATTCTTTATTCAATTCATATATTGTTTTCATTCCATATACAACAACTGAAGATTAATAGTTATCACTGTATAATTGCTTTGGTCAATCAGATGAGAATTCAGTGTGCTATTTGTGCACAACAACTAGAAACAATATCAGCCAAAAATATAGAAATAAAATAAAACCTGTTGAACTTACCCTTTTAAAAAGTTTACTGAATTGAACAAAAACGGATGGTTTCAGATCTTTAGGGGCTCTGCTTGATCCACGGATCTATTAAATAAAACCAATAAAGAATATTTGCAAAAGTAGAAATAAAAATTTTAAATTAAAAGTTTTGGTAATAAAATAACTATTTTTTTTTAAATTCATTGAAATGAGGCTTCATAATCTGTGTATTTATTTTTGCAGACTGTTGTCCTTTTCCTGATCGTTAACGTTTTCACTATATTTCAGCCAACCTATTATCCTAATCTTCAGTAACATCAACCATGACCCATGTTGAGTGTTAGAGCTATGTCCCCAGTAATGCCCTTCATACTAGTTGTTACCTCATCATGTTTTGACCAAAAAATCCTTTGGCCTGCTAGGATTGAAACCATTAACAATAATTCTCACTTGAAACTAGTGACTAATGCCTCTCCACTCCACTGACTGCTCCGCTCCATAGCAACGTGCCCCCCTTTTTTTTTTTTTTATAATTTATCATTGTTGCACTGATGACATAAAATCCTAAAAACAACTACAACTTTCTAAGGTTCATAATATTTACAATACATGTTTGAGATTTGTTATTAAACTATAGTCTTTTTGACCAAAAAGGTTTTTTAAAGATAATATTTGGAAAAAAAAGTTTATTCTTTTTTGTAGCCATTTCTGGTATGATAAATTTTAATAGGAAAAATATAAATGCTACCAGAGAAGTTTGTAATTATAGGATTATCAGACGATTATGGTACATATTTGTTTATCAGTCACATGCGTACTTATCGCAGAATAGAGTCTTATTTAATAATTAATATTTTCATACAATTATTTAAATACTTTTTAAAGAAAAGTTTGTTTCAGTTTATCTTACTTTATTATCTCCCTTTACTCCTTAATTTCAAGTTACAGGTAAATAGTGATTGTTGTTTGGTAGGTGGTTTATTTTTGGTTTTCTACTTATCACATAAGTAATGAGTGGCGAAAGTTTTGACGAAATAAAAAAATCAATTAAGAAAATTTAATAAAAACAAAACAATTGGATTCCTTTTAAAGCTAGAATTACGATTGATTTTTACACCATTTTTAAATCTAATTTATTCTGCCTGCAGACTTTTTTACCCAAACATTTGTTCAATTTTCGATGAGGACAGAAGTCTGTAGAATAAAATAATAAATAAGTAAAAAAGCCAAATCTAAAATAATTCTCAAATAAATATAATTTTAAAATTTTTTTACAAATTACCGCTACGTGCTCTTTGCTTCAATGGTTATATAACATTGTAACAAACTTAACCCTCTACATTTTTTAAATAAAAAAAAGATCTAAGTTAACCCCATTAAATTTATATAATGGTAACCTTTAGAATACTTATTTTCCAAATATTGAATTTATCTTCACAGTTTCTTTTTTATGTTAATATAAAAAACAAAAACAAACTCGAATCTATTTAAAATTAAGATGTCAAAAATTCACCATAACACAGACGATCAAATAGGAAAATAAATGATCAATATGTTTTTTAATCTAAGGTGAATGCTTAATGAATGACAAGAAATGATTTAAAAATTTCATTCCTTACCAAAGGTCAAACGTAAACTTAATAGAGTTCAGTTATTTTAGTGAATGTAACGAAAAGCAAAGAAAAAAAAAAACGGCAGGCCCTTCCTCTTCGTAAACACTGACACTAAAAAACCTTCGATAGAATCAAATATCTAAAGAAGACAAAAAAGGTAGGACGTTATATATTATTTTATTTTTTCTAAACGTATAAAAATAAATATAGGGTTATTCAAAAGATTTATCAAGGTATGAAATGGTGTGATTCATACCATCAAAACACCATAGTTCAGTTTTTGAAAAAATGTTTTTCTTACCGGAATTCGAAGATGTATTGGATTATTATTAATTCCTTTTGAAGAAAGACTAATTCCTTGGGTCGGTGAAAATTTTTTACATAAGTGGGAATGCGTTTGTATCAAACTACACGATTTTGTTATTTTTGTATCTATATTTCGTAAAATTAACTTTAATGCCATGTTTTCTTCTAACTTGTTATTTTACAGTTATCTCCCTTATTGTTCACCTTCATCAGAATTTTAGGAAATTAACTTTATTCATTACCCAAATGATATGTAAGGTGTGTCTTGATGCCTGTTGAATAATAACTAACATGAAAAGTAAAAATTAAAATTTCTATTTTTTGTTTAATCGTGTGAAATATTTTATTTAGTACTAGATTAATTTTTGCTATTTATTGAATTATTTGTAAACAAAAATTTATTTTTAAGTCAGGTCCAGCCCAAAACGCAGAGTAAAACATTTTTTCTCCAGATTTTCCATTTTATAATAATTACTACTAAAAATGTAGTTTTCAGTGGTTTAGGTTTAGGAATTAATTTTACAATAAATAGATTGTTTTAAATCTGAAAAATATCTTTTTGGCTTAAAAAAAACCTTTTATTATTTTTTTTATTTTTGAAATACCAAAATTAACAAATAAAGAGAAATTCTGTAAAAAAAAAAAAAAAAAAAAAACGCGTGCGGCTGCTAGTGCTGGCTGCGGTCGTGACAACTTTAGCTTCTTTACTCTTAAAACCTTAGCAAAATAGTCTGAATCATTCTTTTAGAGAGAACAAATTAACAGTAACACCGGAAAATCGGTGAATGTGAAAAGCGTTTCCGATTATTGCCGAATTTGCACTAAACTTCAATTTTGCTAAGTTCTGAAATAAAAACAAATGGTGAATTAAGCGTACACAGAAATCCCCGAGCTATAGGGCACTAAAACATACTTTACTCAATCGAAATTTATTTCATTGTCATATAGCTCGGAGATTTCTACTTGCGCATTAGGAGCAAATAATAATCACCCAAAACGCAACGACGGTGTCGGTGTATTCACTAAAGAGCGTTTCGTGGTGTTTGGGTTTTATGCAAATTGTTTGCCCACTTTTTAAAAAATATAACTAGTTAAAATTTCTTCATAGACTGGTGATTCCCAGAAGATTGGTAATTTTTTAAAGAAATACCTAAAAACAAATATTGTTGCTATTTTTGTTGCGGCTTTGTAACGGAATTGTAACGGATGAAGAAATGGCCTAAATTGGGGTTCAAAGCAGGTTGGCAGGTACGAGTGTGTTTACTGTTTCCCGTGCTGAGTTAAAAAAATAAAAATAAAAAAATGCAAGCGTGCTGCTACTGCTGCAGCTGCATCTTGACAGTTCACCAAAGAAATATTTGTATCATCAGTTTTCGGGATTATTAGAGTTTTAGCAACGAGGAAACGCAATTTGTCACTCGGCCAAAAACACTGAATTCACGACCTTTTAAGATTAATTTTTCTAACTAATAAAACAAACTATTTTGGAACTTTATTTTACTTATATTTTTAATACAGAAATTTAATTTTGTTTTATTATTTCGGATCTTGGCATACTTGCAGTTTATAATTCAGCAATAATAGAAATCTTTCTTCATAACCTTACTCTAAGAGAGCTACTTGTAAGAGCCCTCTTGGTGAACATGACATCAAGGAGGAACATCAAGTTACTGCAGGCCTTGAGTACGCCAACCCTTCACGGCAAACTATGGGATATTGGAAAGCAGAAGTGGACAACCAAGTATGTAATGTAAGGAGAGAACTCAAATGACATCTAGGTCAAAAATACTACTATCCAAACAAGACATATGTTTCCACACACATAGTTGGTACTCGTAATTTGTAACGATAAAATAAATGTTTTTAAAGTTAATATTTGTATTCTACCTTATTATTCAAACAACATCCAAACATACAAATACAGTAACATACGTAAATGGCCTGATTTAGAGTTTGCGACTAGTACGAGCGTGCCGCGACCGCGCAGGATGTTTTGCGTACACACTGGAACACACAATCCACTCCATACTTACACTACTAGAGTTAAAACATAACAAAACACTCTCAACTATTTAGCTTCAATGATACGAATTGTTATTGCCAGAGAAGAGTGGTTTGTTGCCTTGTTTATTACGGATTTATAGGAAAATTGAAATAATATTTTATATTTTTTGCTATACGACCAGGGCTAAGGTGCAATTTAAGCAACAAGCCGTTCTTTGATGATAAAGATGATGCTGTTTGTCATGACTGAAGAAAGCATAGATTTGTGGCAAAACTTAAGCAAGTGGACGGTAGCGAGTCTGCTACCTAAATATTTGGAGTTTGACGCAGACGCACAAAATGCTCACCACTACAGCACAGCCACAGAGCACACACAAGTGCCTTCTGAAATATTCATTGACAATTTCTCATCATTTTGAAGTAAGAAGTTCGAGGACGCATTAAGTGAGTCGGGTGGGGAATCCGATTAAATTTCTGATGCGCATATGTTAATGTTCCCTCTAATGGCATTATTATTGTGGAACGATATCATCAGAGTGTAAAAACACAGCACGCAGCGAATAAACAGTGCACAGACTGTTTTTTTTAGTATTATTACAATAAAGTGCTGCCACTGACAGCCCTAAAGTGCTCCTCTCCTCTCCTGCCTCAGCCAATTATTGATTCTTCGTTATTATCGTGCCCACCTGACTGGGGTATCAACGAAATGAAATGAATGCACTATTGCATTATTGCACTATATTGCACCCATTCCTCCAGCAAGTTTTGATGAATGAATGCACGCATGTAACTAACCCTAAAAAATAGTAACCCTTATGCGCAGTTTTTATTGCTTCATTGTGAAAAAAAAGTTTTATAAAGAGAAAAAATGCTTTCGTTACTTTTATTGAAATAAAAAAAATAAATAAAAACACGCGCAATGGTTAGGGTTTGTATGTCGCCGTGTGTATCCCGATTTGACTCGATTACTTTTTAAATTCTTTGGTAATTTTAATTTTGTTAATTTTAAAAACATGCACGACGCACGCACGAGTGCTCCCTCCACTCCACGTCCACGTCAGATCACGGAAAAACATTTTGATTTACACTTCCGTTTTTTTTGTTTTTTTAGGGTAACGGATTTGCGCCTGCGCGAACTATCTACAGGGGGGGGGCATTTGTTAAAGTTTAACAGTAAACATGTGTGTGCGCTAACCATACTGCTCTTTAAATGGTACCAATATTTTTTTCTTTTTATTAGTTATTTAATAAAACCTACATTACAAGTTTTCATTTTAGTGAAATGGGGATGGATGGAGCCTGTGTGGGGTGTGGCCTGGCTAAGTGACCGTGACAGCGGCTAAGACCGAAATAATAGCAACTTTTTGCAAAATCGTTTTGGGAATTTTGTTGTGACAAAGGCAGGACAAAAAAAACGGTCATTGTTAGTATTTTACTGACACATATTCACAAATTAGTTCAAACAACCACTGTAAAAAGCAAAATAGAATGAATTGAAATTAAACTATACGTTCAAATTAGGCGAAGACAATTTTTTAACACCGTTTTAGTTTTTTTTTCCCCAAAACAAAAATTCAACAATGGTAAAAAGCCGGTGTTTTTGTGTCCCCCACGCCACGATCACACACAAACAAACCGAGCAGAGCGTGTGAGTTAAATGGTTTTTGTCCTCCTGCATAACAAAGCGAATATACGATAAAATATGAAAAAAAGTATTTCTTTGTTAAACAAGAATTACAATCAAATAACTTTTCTATTTTTAACTATTTTTATTATTATCGATATGCAACAAAACAAAAAACATTGACGACCCCGCATTTTGAAGAAACAGTCGCTATAAAACGTGGATTTGATTTTTAGGGTCACGTGGTAAAAGTGAATTTTAAGAAAGAGAAAAGCTTTTCAAGCGAAAAAAGAAAAAAGAAAAGCTTTAGACTTGAAAGAAGAAACAAGCAGAATCATGGAACCTGATGTTATACAGATTGCTCCTTTTGTTGTGAAAGACGAAGATTACGGACCACAGCTGAATATATTGAAAAGTACAAATAATGTCAAAGAATTACAGACCTATTTACGCGATAAGTAAGCATATTTATTATCTGGCTAAATGCCACAAAATCTTTTTTCTTTTTCTCTTCTACCATAGAAAACGAACGATTTTCTGAGAAACGTGAAAAAAATATTAATTTTAAAAAAAAGCATGTGGGGAAATTATTTTTAATTTAATTATTTACTTCTAAAGAGAACCTGTTTAAGACTTTTTTTTTAAATCTAAAACTAATTTTAATTTAGCCTTTTGTCTTTTGATGATCTGCTTTCTGTTTAGTTCTCTTTGATTTCTTCTTTATAACGAAAAAAGAATTGAAATGAATGATTGTTGAAATAAAAACCTAATTTCAAAATTTCAGTTTTTAAAGACAAAATATAAATTTTAAAATCAATTGCTAAAATATACCTTAGCTTTTTTGAGTTTGATTTTTTTTAGATAATTTCTTTTTAGCTCGATATTTGCCAAAACATTCATTGTGTTCTCAATTTTCCGAATAAAGCATAAAATTAAATTTTAATTATAACATCAAATTTTTTTAGGCCCATCCAGTCAAAAAGTGATACAAAAAAATAACAAAAACCACTACCAACCACCAAAGTAGTCCCTCCCTTATCCATAGCTGTCCAAAATTTAGCACTGAAGAAATAAAGAACAGAAAATAAAATGAATTTTTTAAAAAAACTTTACTACCTCCTCCATTGATTAATCTCTTTTTAAATACAGTTTTAATTGTTTAATTCATAAACGAATTAATTAATATGCAGATCAGACTTAAAAATTATTAAGAGTTAAATGAAACTTTGTTTATTGTTTTTCTGTTTCTTTATTTAACCAAATATTTAATTCCATCAACCAGTTGTCGTACCCAAACTACTTTTTTTCAGTCGGTCGGTTGGGAACATTCATTCATTCATTGTTTATAATTAAATATTGTCCTATTATTCTCTCTCTAGTTTTTAAGATTAAAGCTGGCTTTAGCTTGAGTGTTTTTTTTGTTTTTTTATTAATCATTTGAATACATGAAATTACCGCAAATTCCAAATGTTACCAAAATCATTAATTTAAAATCCACAAAGTAATTTTAAAAATTTATTTTTATTTTCATGGTTTTTTAAAACGTTTAATTTAAAATGTGTTAAATTTTTCGGGAAGAAAACCAACTTGAAATTTCTTTTTGTGATTTGTTGGTGCATTCATTATTCAGATTGTTTACTTGAAAAACAAAAAGAAAATATGAATAATGCAAAATATCGAAACTAATCAGTTTGGTTTGTTTAGTTGTTGGTTTTCAGGTGTATACACAATCGTTAACACATCACGCACGACTGGACGACGGACACTTAGTGTAAACAACATGCTCGTATCACAAGTATTGACTAAATTATTATACGTAGAGCAGTGAAAGAAAAAAATTCTCCACCCCCCCCCTTTTAAGTTTTATTTTTATTAACTTTATTTTCCAATAAAGCGCCGGCAAAATCCGTTGATGTCATGTTGACTGTTTAGAAATAATCTCTTAAAAGAAAAATAAATACTATTTTTTATATAGCAATCTTTCTTTTGTCTTTTTTTGTGAAAAATCAAATCAGGATTGATACTTTTTTTAACATAAGATGACAGATATTGCTTAGAAAATAAAAATAATAGTGATAAAAGAATAAATCCTTTTGCCCTGCAGATTTAAATTTAGTTTCATTTAGTTAAGAAAAATATTAGGTTTGTGCGACTTTATTTTATCAATTTAATTTTTAGTCATATTTTCAAATTAGCCAGAAAAGAAAAAAGTTTCTTTTTAGCACCAGTATCTTTAGAAATGAGAGACTGACTGAAACGAACTGATTTGTTTTTAACTCCAATCAATCTGAATTTTTAAAACTACAATATTGCAATTGGTGATGAAATTTACGTGATTTTAACCTTTAAAATGCAATTAATGATAATTTTACTTTTTTTTGTCTTTAATTGTTTAAATAAAAATGATGAAAATATATAAAAATTTTATGGTCTTTTTCTTTGTTGAAAAACAAAACACGTGTCAGAATTTAAAAAAAATCAATCACTAATTTTTATTTGGTAGCTTGCTTTCAATCCTATAAGGGAACGACAACGACACTGGGGTGCTAATAATCCACGAATATTTTAATTCAAGAAAAACAAAAATCTAGATATATATTTTTAAAATCCCTTTTCCTAAATTTTTAATCGATTTCGAATGTTTTTGCATATTTTTTTTTCGTTACAAATCTTTATTATTAATAAATCTTTAATTCTTATTGTAAATAAGAATTCATTAATTTTATTAAATAATAATTTTGTTTTATAAAGTTTTTTTGTTCTTCAACCAAAATGGATGGTGGTTTTTGGAAAGTTCACTTCTTCATTCACTTACTTTCGAAGCGTGAATGAAGAAGAAGTAATAATATTATTCCTTTGTTGTCATTACAGAATATGGCATCGAGGAAATAAATAATCTGGCAATCAATATGGTATGACTAAATTCTCGTATTAGGAGAATTTCAAAAGAAATTTTGATATTCAAAATTGCTTAAATGGCAGAAAAATTAGTTATTTTCAACTTAAAAATTTCCCCCTTTCAATTAAGGGATTAATCTGCCCACCAAACCAATTTTTTCATTGTCTGTTTTAAAATCCATAAAAAATCATGGAATTAGTCAATTATTATAAAATTTTGGTAAATGTTTACTATTGGGCCCGTTTTTGCTGATTGCCGGTGATAGTTTCAAATAACGCCTCCTCGAAAAATTGCGCCGGTCGAGAAAAGAAAACGAATTTAAAAACAAAACGAAATAACCCTAAACCTAGCCAATCAAATTGCTGTCTTACAACCGATGCAGAGTCCCCGAGCAAAAAATATTTCTCCATTTGCTTGTTCTGCAAAAGGTCTGGTTTTGTTAAATTTATCATTTTTCGGTGGACCTATACAATCGAGGCCCCCCCCCTTTTAAATTTTTTTTTTTAAATTTTTTATTAAGAATATTATAGATTGGAAACAAATAAAACAGATTATAAAAAAAAATTTTAAAAA
>JAUZSX010353527.1:0-10034 GCA_034780655.1 Idiosepius hallami
GCTTCTAGTAACATTATGTGTAAAATAGAAGAACAAAAAGTTCATTTGCAAGAAACTATCATTGAATTACAATGTGAGGAAGAAGTGAAGATAATCTTTGAAAAACAAGATATGGATGAAATGTGGTTACACTGCTGTGAAGTGTATGCAATGGTATGATATATTAATTGACCCACTTGATTTATAGCTGTTACCGTTCCCATTAGCTCAACAGTGTTGAATTTTTGTGCAATTTCGAAAACCACATTAAAAACTATTGAGTAGAAAAAAATTTATGCCAAAATAAAAAAAAAAGCGTATGTATGTAGTTATGTACTTACTCTCTTGTTTCTGACCCCACATACTTTGTTGTAACTTTTTTTCTACTGAACCAATTTTCGAAACTTTTTTTCAAAATGTAGCTAATGAGGTGTTCTATCCAACTATATAACCTGTTTGAAATTTAGTTTCGAACAGAATTAGTGGTGGGGGTTTTGATGTGTCTCGATTCATTCAATGTCGGACTTAAGAATATATTCAACCATTACCGTGGTTGATTAATATAATATTTTTAAAGGGTTACCATAAAACATATATTTTTAGGATCATTAGTCTTAATATTATCATTATTATAACTTACAAAAATTCCTATCCCTACCGGTAATGTTTGATTTATAAGGTTTATTATATAATATAAAAAAATTATTTTATTTGGATAAGGTTTGAGGCGAATAAGGTTTTGCAGCTAAGATTTACATGCAAATTATGAATTCAAATTCATTTAACGTTTCATGAAAGTAAAAAAAAATGATAATTATTTTCTAAAAAGAATGAAGCCATAAAGTGAAATTTTAGATCAAAAGAATTTTGATGTTACAAAATTTCTGTCTTCTGAATCCTTAGCAATTGTTGTTCATCTTTTAAATCCTTTGAAAAGATCTTAAATATCAAATCGGATTTGAAACTGTAAGATTAAACCAATTCTTTAAAAGCTTTAATGTTTTCATTATTTCACTGTATGCTAATTGCTGTCAATGCATTCATTTGATGAGGCTGATTGTTCAATTTAATGAGCTACGAATTAGTTTGTTTGTTTTGTGTTTTAACGGCATATAAACCCTTAAAAGCAGTAACGCTGGAGCATTGGTAAAAGCTCGGGTTCTGAAATCGCATTCCGCGAGTTCAAACCCCAGTCAAAACCATCACATTCACCTTTAGCTGCCTCGGGCAGATGGGGCTCGTTAACTTAAGAGAGCAGCTCGTCTAGGTGAAAGGTAACACCGAATGTAAAAAGCCTGGGTGAGAGCACGTAAAAATGGCATCGTGCCAAACTTGAGTTGGTGCTCACCAAGTAAATATATCAACCCTTAAAGGTCATTTAATTCCAAGAACAACTACTTTAGATAAACAATATTTTCATACACACATAGTATTTTTTAATACACAAGTTTCAATGTATATAACCAATAGCTGGAGGGAAGATCGGGGTTCATATCTTTCCCAAGGATATTTGTTGACATGTTAAATTAGACGGAACAACTTAGATTCGAACCCGCGTAATACGGTTCTAAAGTTCGATTGTCAATCCACTGGGGTACGTCAACCGGCCCGCCTCGAATTAGAATTGAAATTTGATGTCAGTTCATTTTTATATCACATTCTTTGTTTTGGTATTTTATGATTTGTAAAGAATTTAGAACGAGACATCCAGACAAGAAATAAATAAACTCCCAATTTTTGGAATTTTGAAAAATTTTACGTGATTTTTCAAAGTTCTTAATAACAAGGCAGCGATGTTGAACATTGGTAAAACACTCGGAGTATAGAATAGTTTTACACGAGTCCAAATTCCAGTCAAAACCATCGTATCTACCTTTAGCTGCCGCAGACAGATGTGGCTCGTTAGCTTATGAGATTTTCTCATTTATGTGAAGAGCAACACTGATTTCAAAACCCAGGGAAACACCACTGCCTTGTGGTCCTTTTTTTCGGAAAAAAGTTTTTGAATGGAAACTCTGACTCCCAATACTACTGCTGCCTTGCAGTCATTCTTTCGGAAAAAAAAGCTAGCCTGTGCAAGGCTAACCACCCTGCTAGGTGAATAGAAAAAGCAGTTACTGAATCGACTCAAGGAATCGTCTCTACGCTCGCTGAACAAACGAACTAAATAATAATAATAAAGATATTCATGAATGGGTTAAATTAAACTCTCATGAAACTCTTATTAAAATTGCTAAGTAAACACACTTAAATACACATACACGCTTCCATACCCCCCAAACCTCAATTTGTACAATATTTTTGTGACAATACATTCGTATATTAAATCTTATTTCGACAACCCTATTCATTTCAGATTTTTTATAATTAGTCAATAAAGCGACCTAATTATTATTTAGACCAGAAAGATTTGCATATGTATGGTACTAGCTTTTTATATAATTGGCTACCTTAACTAACACGGAGAAAAGCTTTAGAGGTGAATTTAGTATTAAAAAAACGCAATGGAAATTAATTAAATATAAAAAAGCATTAGAAATGAATTTAGTATAAAAAAGCATTAGAAATGAATTTAGTATAATAAAAGCATTAGAAATGAATTTAGTATAAAAATGCGTTAGAAATAAATTTAGTATAAAAAAGCATTAAAAATGAATTTAGTGTAAAAAAGCAGTAACTCTCTTCCTAGATAGGAATTAATTACCTATATTTATTAATTACCTCAAGTCTCCGGTTCCAGGCAAAGCCAGGCGATACTTCTAGTATAAAATAAAAGTCTGAACTCTTAGAAGAATTATCAGTGTTTTAATTCATTTAGAAAAAAATGAATAAGGAAAGAATGGTAGACATCAAAGGATTTCGATATTCTTGTAACTAAAGCAAATTAACATTGCTTGAAGATATTTATATTTTAAAGAACATTACATAACTGAAGTGAATTCTATTTATATCGAAATCCAGAAGATTTTTCAATAAACAAGTCATGCTTTGAATAAGAAATGTGAACGAAAACAAATATTTAGAAAGAAACGAAAAGATAAAAAATACATTGAATATGAAATCGGCTACAAAAATGAAAGAAAAACGAGCTTGCTTATTAACGGAAGCTGTGAAAGAATATTTGCCAAAAAAGATGGCAAAATACTTTAGAAAAAATCAAGTCAAAAAGATTTAAACGAGAAAAGAAAAACATCTGCAAAAAAAAAAAAAAAGGATTTAGAAACACGTACGAAAAAGGGATCAAAATACTTTTTCCTTTAAATTAAACCCGAAAATAAAACTAATTTTATAAAATGAAAACAAAACTATGAAAAATAAAATTAAGTAAATATAACAAGCTGCTTTTATGATACAAAAATAGACTTTAGGAATGACTCATTAAGTCAGTATAATTTTGGTGATGGATAAATGCAAGCTAAAATAATGAATACGCCTGCAAAAATACATGATGTCAGTTGATTTTTTTGTTATTTTGTTAGACTGGTTATTATCAAGTTTTAACTTGGATTAATAAAAATAACCAAATATACCCAAATGGGAAGAAATAGGAAAAAAGAAGGCGAAAAAATTTGGCATTGCATAAAAATAAATATAAAAATAAGAAAATCTTTTCATCTTGTTTCGAGGCAGTCAGAGACTTTTTAAGTTTGTGAAATATTTTCAAAATTCAATTCTTAACATTCACAGCGATATATTTTATAAGTTTCTTCTTATCTATTTACCTTTTTAATTATAAAGATTTATTATTTAAATTACCTGAAGACTGTCATAGACTCAGTAAAGTAGTTATATCTGTGGGATAAAAATAATTTTCAAAAAGCTACTTTTTTTGTATGTTTTAATTCCTTTCACAGTAATTACCTTCTAAAGCTTTATTAAACTTATTAAAAGATTAACTCATATATTTTCTTAGGCAATTATCCAGCAATCGATTATATAGTGACAAATGATAGACAAGAGTCACACATTTTATAGGAGGCATTAAGACTAATTAGGTAGTAGACACACGTTGACAGAACTGGATGAAGGACATTATCTACTTAAGAAGTAGGCACTAATTTTTTTTTTGGGGGGGCGGAGTTCTTGGATAGTGGACATTAATTGACTTGGATTAGCGATGATAGAGAATTCAATCTAAAATATCTATTGGTATATGGCGGCATTCAAAATAAAATACTTTATTTCCATCTTTAAAGATACATCCATGATGGATATAGCTGCTTTAAATTTTGAGATGAATTTTCATTGTTATTATGATTCAGATCAGATAGACTTCTATTCGTACGTTTATTGTTAAATTTACAATTGATATTGTATGTGCAAATGTGAATTGAGTTTTGATATCTTTATTCAAGTCGTTGGGATTTTTAATCTTATCTTTATTGTTAGATTCAAATTGGTTTTTTGCTTGTCGGAATGTGTGAAATGAGTTTTAATAATTATCAATTTTTAAAATATTCTGGTTTATATTATCATCTTTATTTTTATTACTACAACGTTTTAGTCAATGTAATCTGAAGTCATTTCCAGGTATTATTCCAACTTGAAATTTTTTAGGTCGAATTAACTAAGAACAAAGGAAAGCAAAATATATTTTTTAGTATTGAAGAAAATAAGCCAAAACCCTAAATCCTGCCATGAGTAATTTGTAATGTTGTTAGAAGTATGCGTCGGTTTGGTAGACTTCGAGACTTATCGGTTTATTTCGGGGAATGATGAACTGGTTGTATATGAAAGGGTTGATACGGTAGAATAAGCAGTGGGAGGATACAAGTGTTGAGCAAAATGGACACAATACAGATGTAAAAAACGACATTTTTGTCTTCGAGTCGTTCCATATTTCGTTTTCAGTAGACCAGCGGGATGGAAAGACTCCTTCTCATGGAAACTTTGAAGGCCCAAAGACTGAACACAGCATCATTCGAAAGGTAGCTCTTCTGATTTAAGTCATCCTTCTGCCTGCCTGGGTCGTCGTCCACGTGTGTTCGCAATTATCTTACAATTTAAGCTTAAAATGCAGTAAACTATTTGATTTGTTTTTTTTATTATTATTTTGGAATTAAAGATAAAATCTCAAGAACCATTGCTTGTTATCTACAACTGAGAATTTTCAAGAATTGTAGAAATTATTCAATACGTCAAAGCACAAAATTTATACGTTTGTTTTGCTATGTTATAAACCCCTCGAGTCATTTTAAATATATCTATATTTAAATTTGGTATGATTGTAGATTTATAGCCTTTTCTGGAAATTCAAAATATTTTTGAAGTCCACTCTAATGAAGAGGGTTTCCCAAGCTTTTAATTCTGTTACATTTAAAAAAAAATTAAATCATTCTATCAAGGGGTGTTTTCAACATTGACATTTGGCAGTTGATTTTTTTTTCAATATATCGGAATGTGTCAGTCTGTTGGGACCAAGATTCCTTTTTTTAATTTTTTTTGTTTAATCTCATTCGATTCTGATTACCTTTCTTCTAAGATTGCTTGTATTTTGCAGAGTGTATGTTCTTACTTATATAAAAGTGTGAGATCTTAACACCCTCTTTTCAAACTTACAACTTTTCAAACTTTTCAGATTTCTATACTTATTTTAATTTTTACTTTTATTCTCTCTATTCATACTTTTATTTATATCTATTTATCTTAACTTTATTCCAACGTTTTGGCACCGTGCTTGTTTCAATGTTCACTGAGCAAAATGTAGTCAATATAGCAAAGAATATGAAAATAGAATCCCATTAGTTTGAATAATAAAAGTTTCAGGCCTTCCAATATTAGATAACGTGGCAAATCGAAACAAATTATGCAGTAAAAACACGTTCACAAATTACACGAGAAAATAAATAAATGAGAGATTTTTTCAAAATAAATCCAAATATAAAACAATAAAAAAATCTTATTTTTTGATTTTAACTATTAATGTTTTATTTTGTCAACATCAGATTCTTGTATAAGTTTGACGTATGAAATAAATCTGACCAATGGGAATTGACAAAACCTCGACAATGATGAGACTAGAATAAATAATACTTTTAGAATCAATACATGTGACTAATAAGATAAATTATCATAATCTTTTAAAACGTGGTAGAAATCAGAGAAATTAGAAATATTACTGTATCGGTAGATTTATGTACAATCTATATTCATACAAAAGTCAAATAATCGTGTTCGATTAGGTTCTACATCCGGTTTCGAATTTCCGGTTTTCGAGCGGTTTTTGAATAATAATGTTTGGGTGTAAAATGATATCCATTTAAAATGAACAGAAATGTTATCTGTTAGCTTTAAAGTTTTTTTTTATTTGATTAACTAAAAGTGGCTTCAAGTACAAATTAATATTAAGAACAGAAATATGACCCGTTATATTTAAACACATTTTGTAGCCTAAAAAATTGTCCAAATTTTAATTTTAATTACAAAAAACAAAACAAAAAAAAACAAAAGTAAAAAATTAAAAAAACAAAAATAACCCAGAAATCAGTCAGATTTACAGCCATTTTCGTAGGCTAACAAATACTACTACTGATCTTAAATCTTTGGACCCCGATTTAGCAAATTTCCCTACTAGTCGTTCTATTAGAGGACCATATTAAGCCTAGAATATAGGTGTCTCTTCTTTTTCCTTAGGTCTGCAGGGTGATAAATCGGTCCGTTAGGATTCAAAGGTTGAATAGCTGAAATATAAAAATAACATTTTTTTCCTTTCGGGAGTGCAACCATCTGCCGGTGCAGATCTAATATTTATTTCTATGAACACAACAGTCCAAAAACTTTTTAGAAATAACTTGATTAAACATTTTCTAAGTTAAACAGTTTGTACTTTACTGTTTGGTGAAATCAATTCGAGAAACTGAAAGAGATAAAAAAGTTTGTTCGGTATATTTGCGATGAGGTTTGATTATTTGTGTAACAATTTTTCGGACTATTGTCCATATCCTTATTATTGTTACATTCACAATCCTTAAGATCAGGTTTAATCATTTGTACTGCTATTTTTCGGACTGTTGTCCTCATCCTTATTATTGTTACATTCAAAATCCTTGGGATGAGGTTTAATTATTTGTGCAACTATTTTTCGGACTGTTGTCCTCATCCTTATTATTGATACATTCAAAATCCTTAGGATGAAGATTGATAATTTGCACAACTATTTTTTGGACTGTTTTCCTCATCCTCATAATTGTTATATTCAAAATCCTTGGGATGAGGCTTGATAATTTGCACAACTATTTTCGGATTGTTGTCCTCGTCAACAATCATAAGGATGGGGACAATAACCAGAAAAATAGCTGTTTAAAGAAACAAAGAAATCAAAATTGTACTACTTACCGGATCATTGTTTGGATCCAGCGCCTCAACTAAGGTCTTCACGTGTCCATCAGCCACGACCCGGTGCTGTACGTTCGTCCCGTGGCACATCACTACTAAAATCCGGGCGCTAAGAATCTGAAGGCAATGGTGGGTGCACTGACGCCGTCTCGTACTGGGGGAACACTTTTGCCTGGTGCCTATGATCCGTTTGTGCATTGTTATGTTATTGTGCAGAACGTTCAGGATTTGGCTGGGGTCTGCATTGGTGACTATTTCAAGCGGAGTCCGGTTCAGTGGCATGGCCGGTGGCCGGACGTCCTCGTCTTCTTGAAAACGTTCGCTGAAACTCGGGTCTTTACTGACAAACCTCTTCGACGTCGACGACAGTTTGCGATTGAGGTGAGCCGATTCGTCGAACGACGTCTTCGGTGCGACGGTTTCCTTTCGCAACGTGATTCCCCGACTGCACACCCCCGCACTGGCACTTCCACCCCCGCCGACGCCAACACTGCCACCACCGCCAACAACACCACCGACCCCACCGACCCCACCCACGCAAGTGCCAGCTCCCACGCCAACACAGCCGACCCCGCCACCTAAACCTCCGACTCCGCTTCCTCCAACCGTACCGCCACCTGACCCCCCTCCTCCACCTCCAATGACACCAACGCCCCCTGGTCCATCAACTCCACCCCCTCCAGATGTCCCTGGATCATGAAGACTGTTCGGACAGTCGGCCACGTTTTCCGTACTCAATGTCAGCGAACCACTTTCGTAGTTTCGGTGATAAATACAGAGATCCAGAATTCGGTTGACAGTACTTAGGGCGGTGAAATGCAAGGATTGTTTGCCGCGTAGTAGATCGAACGTGATTCCCAGGAGTTTGGTAAGTTCTAGGAATATGGAATGCTTCTCTTCGTTTGAACGCGAACATTGGAGTTCTTCATAGCAAGTCTGAAAATAAAAGGAAATTAGAAAATTGAAATGATTTATCAAAACAGGCTAAAAAAATAAACAAAAAACAAAACAAGCAATAAAAAAATTAAAAATTTTGAAATACAGCTTGTCCAAAAAGTTAGTGTATACTAGAAATATATAGAAATTTTAATAAATCAATGAACTGTAAATTTTATCATAAAATATTTAGACAATACAATTTTTACCAAAAAAAGGTTTTTTATTTCATTACAGTATCACAACTTCTCTTAAAAGAAATAATGGAAATGTCCTCCATTAATATTAAGACATTTTCTACTACATAGCAACTTTTTTGAAATACAGGGTGTTCAAAAATATCGTATTGAGCATAAAATAATTAACAAGAATCTATAAATCTTAAGAACTATCAGGATGTATACTTTAGAATTAAAAATTTAAAATTAAAAATGAAAATTTAGGTTTACATAATCCAACCAATACATATTATCAAGCACGTTGTAAAAAATCGTAAAATTGAAAAAAATAAAAATCAGAAATACAAAAAAAATATTTATTTAAGATGTGAATAAAAGTCCGAATAATCTAATTAATTCTAATTGTGTAGCGTCGTATAAATTCATGCAATCAAAGAAACATTGTGCACATAACAATAAAGATAAAAAAAACGTATGTATAATCCAAATAAATCTAATTATCAAGTCTCAAATTCGAAATAAAAATGTCAAAAACCGAATTCTCTGTTTTTTTACAACGAGGACAAAAATGTCAGTGAAAATAATTGGAATAATCCTAATGCTTAAGCTTCATCTCGAACATTTATTGCAATGACGTTCTTTTGTTGTGTAAGGGGGCTCATGTTGTGGTTTTGAGGTGTTGCTATATATTTACGTTAGTAAGTTTAGTTGTGTAGTTCGTTGTTAATCGAATGTTTTCAGTAGGCATGTGGTGCACGTTTTGTGCTTCGTCGAGTCGAGTATGGAGGGGGATCGGAAGAAGTGCTGCTGTATATTTACGTTAGTAAATTCAGTTGTGTAGTTCGTTGTTAATCGAATGTTCTCAGTAGGCATGTCGTGCACGTTTGGTGCTTCGTCGAGTCGAGTATGGAGGGGGATCGGAAGAAGTGCTGCTATATATTTACGTTAGTAAGTTTTATTGTGTAGTTGTTCGTTGTTAATCGAATGTTCTCAGTAGGCATGTGGTGTACGTTTGGTGCTTTGTCGAGTCAAGTATGGAGTGGGATGGGAAAAAGTGCTTCGGTGCTTTTGATGTTTGCTTGTCGACGGCTGAAACCAAACTGTTATGTCTCGTTGTTCAAACTCGCGGTGACAGAGAACCATCGCAAAGCAATGTGAGTGTCGTTAGCAGGTGTCGTTAACTGGCTGCGCATTTCTATGAATGAATATAAGTTTTAATTTTATTGCAGACTTTTATCCTCATCTCGGTAATTTTAAATGTTTTTCTATGTTTCGGTCAAGTTCACTTTAGGCCGCCTTCAGGTGATCAACTGTGACCTCATTATCAAACAAATAATGGAACTGAGTATTAACTTTATTGCGGCCTTTTGCTACGTTTCGGACAAGTTTACCTCAGTCCGTCTCCAGGTAATTGACCGCAACCTCAGATAGAAATACTCTTGTAAACGTATTCCCAGTAAACATTGCCATTCATGGTTGTTGTCTATCGCACCATGTTTTTGACCAAATAAAGACTCGACATTCCGATTTATATATGATATTTACTTGGTGAGCATCCCCAAGTTTGGCACAAGGCCATTTTTACGTGCTCTTACCCGGGCTTTA
>JAUZSX010353538.1:0-10033 GCA_034780655.1 Idiosepius hallami
TAAAATAATCATCCTGTTGATAATGCCTTAATAGGCGAAATGTACATACAGGTTATTTAAAAATATTCAAATATGTCATCTTTTTAAACAATTATATATATATCTAAACTTACACATTATATACCGTATTTTCTGGACTATAAAGCGCACTTGCATATAAGCCGCATCTGCTCTATTTAAAAAAAAAATTAAACAAAGACATGCAAGCCGCATCTACTTCATTAAAAAAATGTTTTCCGGTTAGAGCACCCTTAGCGGTGGAAAAAAATCCACAGAATAGCCGCCCCTTTTATTAGCCACATGGTTCAAAACCTATGAAAAAAGTAGCGGCTTATAGTCCAGAAAATACGGTATATAAGATAATGCAAGTAGAAGAGATCAGAAGAATGCCTAACCCTTTCTGCTAGGAACACAATGGTGGCTCGCAGAAAAAACAAATTGTTCACATAGAAATATTTGCTAATATGTGCAAAATTGGGGTTTTCCATTTATTTTAACCATTGTGAACATTTTTCAAAAACCTTTTAGGGCAATTAAACTAGGGCAAAGCAAGAGTTTTCCTCAATCAACATCGACTTGTAGAAGTCATCTTAGAGACAAACGGTTATGCAAGCGTTGTAGTTTGAAGAAAACGCAGCGTTGACTTTTCTTTTTCTGTTCAGTTGATTAATAAAATTTATCCGATAAACAAGCAATGTCGGTTGTCAGTTTGTCCTGATTAGTTCATCCTGTTTATTAATAATTATTTATTAATAATATTTATAAAAAAACACGACACCTAAAGACTCATGAAAATCACAACTGATATCATTTTAAATGGGGTGCCCATCTTACCCAAATTACCCCAACGTCCCCTAAGATTTAATAATTTGATTTTTGATAAAATCAAATAATTTTATAATCAGTTTTACTACTGGTTTTATAATGTGCAGCTGCAGCTGTGTTCCACATAAATTATTATTTAAAAAAAATATGTAAGATTTAAGTGGAAAATAATATTAAGGTAAATAGTCAGGTGACCTAATGAGTAAATCTTACCTGCAGGTGATTTAATATAAAATCATACTGACACAAATGCTCCTGGTTACACTTACACCTCTCTCTCACACACACACACTCTCTCTCTCTCTCTCACACACACACACTCTCTCTCTCTCTCATGGATATCCCATACTCACACATACATACACACACACACACACAGAGGCGTCTGCTCTCACACTGATCACACACTGATACAAATACAAAGAGGATGAAGAGATAAAAAAACTGAGCCAAAAAAATAAAATAAAAAATAAATAAAAGCACCAAAACTAATCATTAAAAACAGATGAAAAAAAAGCTTAGTTTAAATACTTATATAGATAGATAGATAGATATCTAGACAGACAAATATCGAGACAGATAGATAGATATCGAGATAGACAGATAGATAGATATCGTGAAAGATACATGGATAGCTATTGAGACAGACGGACAGATAGATAGATAGACGGACACATAGAATAGATGTCGAGACAGACGGACGGATAGATAGATGTCGAGACAGACGGACGGATAGATAGATGTCGAGACAGACGGACGGATAGATAGCTGTTGAGACAGACGGACGGATAGATAGATGTCGAGACAGACGGACAGATAGATAGATGTCGAGGCAGACGGACGGATAGATAGATGTCGAGGCAGACGGACGGATAGATAGATGTCGAGACAGACGGACGGATAGATAGATAGATGTCGAGACAGACGGACGGATAGATAGATAGATGTCGAGACAGACGGACGGATAGATAGATGTCGAGATAGACAGACAGATAGATATCTAGACAGATAGATAGATAGGTAGTTAGGTGGATAGATAGATAGATTTTTTATTCTGTGGGGTTATAGAAATATCTGGCTTGGTACCCAGGTATGGCTAAACCCATTCGTCGGGATGGACCCATAAGTCTCACTATGTTCACTAAAGTTATCAAAAATCGTAAATGCAGGTTTTTAGATTTTAAAATTATTTTCTTTTATGTAAATAAATGGTGAATGTAGAGGTGGTAGAGAATGTAGAGAATCTCTATATAATAAATGAAGAATATTTAAGGATTTTGCCTTTCTTTTCTTACATTTAAATGAATAAAAAAATTTTTAGTAGTTTTTTGAGGGTTTTTTTTATGAGAGTAAATATAAAATAAATTAAATATTTACAGATTTTTTTTTTGTTTTCTTTTATTTAAATACATTTAGAAAAAATCTAAAATATTGAGGGTCTCTTTTTTTTTCCATTTCCTACAAACAAATGTAAAAATAAATATTAAATTATCTATATAATAAATAAATAATTTTTAAAAGGCTTGAATGATGCAGATTTTATTGTTATATTTTTCATTTGTTATATTTCGGGGATATGACCCCATTCTCACGCTGGTCCCTCAAATAACAAATAAAAATAACAAAAAAAAAAAAAAATAATAATAACGAAATCTGCATCATTCAAGCCTTTTAAAAATTATTTATTTATTATATACTATATATTATATTATGGGCAGCGACGGTGGAGCATTGGTAGAAGCTTGGGCTCTGAAATCGTATTATGATACTTCAAATCCTAGTCAAAACCATTACATTCACCTTTAGCTGCCTCGGGCAGATGGGGCTCGTTAACTCGGGAGAGCAGCTTATCTAGGTGAAGAGTAACACTGAATATAAAAAGCCCGGATAAGAGCACGTAAAAATGGCCTTGTGCCATACTTGGGTTTGTGCTCACCAAGTAAATATAATTTAATAAATATATTACTTTATTCAACCCATGTGGGAAAACTGACCTCATTATTTTACCCTTAGCTTTTGATTAGTATTAATCCATTTTTCTGAGTTAATCTTTATTTCTGTCAGGAGGAAATTTATTCCACATTTAAAGGTGAAATTAAATAAAACAAATAATAATTTCTATTAAACTTGGGTGTACAGTTGTGCAAATCAGCCTAAAATTTTAATATGGATTCAAGCCAAGCAAACAAGAACAATGAACACAACCTACTTGCTCCACTATAGTCAAAATCAAGTAACAAGGCAAATCTGACTATCAATTCTCAATATCTGTTATATACCTTAAATTGTTAACTTTGAAACCTGTCCAAGACATGTAATGCAGTATAGATATAGTGGATTGTGCAACACTATATACAAACAATTGTTGCCATCCCTGCACAAACCTTCAGCATGCAAAAACCTTTATCAAGTAAGTAAGTTTCCCTCCATCTTCAGTTGTTTATCAATGTGTGAATAATCTTATTTCTAAACAAACATTTTTGTGTTTATAAACACAACTGGGCAATTCTAATTGATTGAGCACCTATGTTAGACACAAAGCCATTTTTACATGCTCATTATAAGAGTTGGGATTTTGTAATCAGTGTTGTCTTTCACCTAGATAAGTTACTCTCATTACTCTCTCAACCAACTGGATATTTTTAACTCCATGTTATCTTTACACCTAGATGAGTTAGATTCCCGAGTTAACAAGCCTCATTAGCTTTAAGCGGCTGAAAGTGATTATGATGGTTTTGACTGGGATTTGAACTTGTGTCATACTATTCTAGATTCATTGCCTTTAACACTGCTCCACCCTTGCTGAGCAACTTTTGGACAGCCAGATAAACAGAAAACTCTGTTAGTATAATAGAGAAGGGAGAGGTTTTGAAGGTGTTGTGGAGTGAAACACACCACAAGATGAACACTATGTGATCTCTCTCATCACCCAGAGAGAGAGGGTTTCAGGTAGCTGCCAGGGGCCGTTATGCCACTAATATGTATCTTTTGTTAATATATTTGTTAACCTTTACTGTCGTCTTGTTTCTTATATCTACACTGTAACAACACCAACACTCAACTACAACTGTAGGCGATAACTGAAATGGGACATGGCTTAAGTTAAGGCAAGCACTAGGCCAGCAAGGCACACAAAAGTGAGTGAGCTGTGCTGAGTAAAAAATAGGAAGAACAAAAACGCTGAACCTTTAAGTTTCAGTTGCATTGAGTTGTCTTTAGGTTGGTTGCGAAGAAGAGAGATATTTTTGATACAGACAGACGTGTACAGTATATTTTTGCTACAAGTTTGAAGAAGAGATTTATTTTTTTGTTTTGGCTTTCAAACAAGATAGAAAAATGCTTTGACTTACAGTCGGAAATAAATCGTCCAAAGTGTTTATGGCCTGTTTGTTTTTCCAGCTTTTTTCAAGAGCTGGGGTTTTTTTATTTGGAACATTTGTCTCAGAACCAGCCATCGGAAATTGGTCAGCCGGAAGAAATCACACTGCACAGCCAAGGTCTCTCAATTCACGTTTGGACAACCTGCAGCAACAGAAAATAAATAGAATTATAAATAAATGCAAATGAATGTATTTAAACAAAAAAATTTCTCCATTACTCAAGCTTGTTCAGACCCCTACTCTCATCTTCATAATGTTTCAGCCAATGTGCCCTTTGGATCTCTTTGGGTATTACTCAAACTTTGGAGCCTTCTAGGAAGAGCAAACATAACCTTTTATGCAATCCACATGGGTAGACTGGTCACATGTAACACACAATCATCACAGAACTAAAAAATGAAGAGCCTATAGTATGAATAAGTGATTTACTGACGTTTCATCACCCGACTATTAATCCTGGAAATATAATCACTGGACTTTTAATCACGTGGTTTTTTTCATCATGTGAACACTTAATCACCTTGACATCGAGAACTATAGGTTATAATGCCAGCCCTTGCTTTTTTTTTGTTTTTTTCAACGATTTTTCACTACATACTGTTAGAATGTTTTTTACCATTTTTCCTGTTGATATGCCAAACAACAAATAACCAACTGAGAATGATATGCCAAAAATGAAAAAAAGCCTAGACTAATCCTTCAAAATTCAATGATTATTTTCATATTGATATTGTTTATAAAACAAGAGTGAAAAAGAAAAAAGAAAAGCAACAAAATTAATTAGCCTCTCTGACAGGAGTAATGCTAGGCATTAATGCTGTGCATTAGCGATAATAAACCTTATCATTGCAAGTGCTCAGTATACAAAGATAAAGCCAGTAGCCAACCTTTTAGTGTATTTTTAGCAAGAGTTTATATCCATACTATCAGTTCTATTGATAGATAGAATGGAATTATGATTAAATACCTATGAGGGTCATCCCAAAGGTAATATCTTCTTTATTTAAAAAAAAAATCTATCTGTATGGATCTGAGGGGATTGTAAATTACATTGTTATAAAGATAGAACCTATGGATTCTTGACCTGAATATATCATTTCTTTGGTGCATAATCTGATGGTTTGAGGCTCATTGAATTATGCACTGCAGAAAAAATTGAACTGATCAACATTCACTGGCGCCTGTTAAACATCTAAACATCTAAAAAGCCAATGCCATTGATGTCAGTACAATTAGGAAATGGGTTTGTGGATTTCAGAGAGGCAAAAGAGATGTGAGGGACAAAGCGTGTCCCAGACACGAAAACAGACTCCTTAGTTCATAGCTGGCAAAAAATCTATTTAGAATGGTGGTGACCATGTACAAAAATGAACCCTAGCGCACAAAAGGTTGATGTTTTACAGGTACCACTTCCGTTTTCATCGCCCTTCAAATTGCAAAAAATAACTTTAACCTTTTAAACCCTAAAAAAACGATATATCGGCCCTGGAGGCTTAAGGCCAAAGAAGACACACGCACAACAATATTTCATTCTCCAACTTTGGACCCTGACATAGCAACATTAACAAGTGGTCACTCAGAGCCTTTCTATTAAAGAAATATATTAGGGTCGAAATGTCAGTGTATTTTTTTTGCCTTTGGTTACTAAGGCCAATATATCGGCCCCTTAGGGTCGAAAGGGTTAAAAAGAAGGAGGCATTTCTTTTTGAACAACCCATGTACCAAAATTTGAAAAAATTAATAGTAAATCAATAATTTTACTCAGTCTAAAATAAAGGATGAGTCCAAAGTATTAAATCAATCTAATGGAAGTTCCAATTGGATTCCAAAGTATAAGGAGTTCTACCGTATTAGAAATAAATATTTTTCAAGCAATCAGATAGGTAGACTCATTTCCCGCCAAAAATAGAAAAAAAAATCTATTAAAATTTAGTGCTAGGTTATGTAAGCTTTACAAAAAAAAAAGAAAAAAAAAAAGGGGGGAAAAAGAAAAAAGAAACTAAAGATGGCTGATGACACATGGAAGTAGTTCTATCCTAAATCTCTTGCAACCAGCAACAGCTTTACCCCACAGCTGAATCTTCATATAAACACACCCTGCATCTCACATAGACACACACTTGAGTTAAAAGAGTGAAAAACAATACACATAAAAAGCTGCTTTATCTATAGCAAAATTAACATCCAACTTATAACTAATCTAAGAAACAAAAGTATAAACATTATACTGCTTATTTCTATCAAAATAGAGCAACCGGAGCATCACGGATTAAATACCCAATGAAATACTCAGTCTTCCATTGGGTTGGGTATCTAATCTTTTAAGGTTAACAAAATTATTTTGCTACCAAAAAAAACTTTTCAGATTGGCATTCTGTCACAAGTTTATCCTAATTCTTGAATAAAAATCTACCTATTTCTGAAACAATACTTAATGCATCAGGGCAAGGCAAACTAAGTGGGCAGTCTGTGAGCAGACAAGTGATGGTCTGCTTAGCAGCGCCACATGGACAGACTGCGTCCTGCACAACAAAGCCTGACCTTGCGGGGTTATCTCGGGTCTTTGCCACCTTAGAGCCTAATAAAAAATTTTTAAAAAATTAAAAAAAAATTTTTTTTAAATTAAAAAAAAATTAAAAAAAACTATAAAATTAAAATGAAAGCTTCAAAACTAATTTGTATTTATTTTGGCCATTTTTGTCTCCAATTTGGTAGCCTAGCTACTCCCCCCTCCCTCCTGGTAAGCATCCTATACACTATTAGTACTCGCTCAGCTTGTGAGTACAACTGAACATTTCATTTTTGTAATTAACATTTATTATTGCAATGTATACATATTGGTATTTTTTTGGTCTGGTTTTAGGGTAAATCAACCTTTTTAGGTCATTTAATACAGAGGAGAATTCATTTTTTTGATAAATATTTTTTTGTAACACAATATAGACTATTTCACCCATAGCTGGAGGGAATGTAGGGATTCATACCTTTCTCAAGGATATTAGTCCAACTATGAACACAAATGGAAAGATTAGGATTTGAACTTGCGCATCTTGATTCTGAAGTCGGACTGCCTACCCACTTCTTGGCCACTTCTTCCCCCCTTAATTGATAAAGAGAATGATAACAAAATCCATGTTAATTGAACAAAGTATTCAATTAAAAGTTTGGTGAAGATTGGTTGTGGTTGCCGAATATCAGTCAGAATAAGGAAGTAGAACGAAGGGAAGCAACTAAAGGCGGCATTGAAGATAGAGAATAAAATAAAAATAGTGAATAATTTCAGTTGATCCATTCATGTATTTGTTTAAAAATACTTCCTAAAAGTCTTCCTCCAGTACGGTTGGGGCCTCTGGGCCACTCAGGCCAATAAAAATCTCCTAAAAAAATACTTTAATGATCAGAGTGAGAAAGAAAGAGAGGCATCAATTCAGAATAATATTACACTAACAATGAAGTGGTGGATACTGTCGTATGTGACCACAATTACTGAAACCAGCGGTTGCGCACTCGCACTGGAGGTACACATGCATACCACAAATGGCTCATTAACCTAATGGTTGTGTGTGGCCATCGATGATGTTTTCTGTGGTAGCGTGCATTGTGCAGACAGAAGTGTAGAAAAAAACAGTCATTAACCCTTTAAACCCTAAAGAACTGATATATCAGCCCTGGCGACTTAAGGCAAAGACACACACACATTTTGACATTTCAACCTCCACCTTTGGACACTGACTTAGAAATATTACCAAGTAGTCACTCAGAGCTGTTCTGTTCTATTAAAGAAAAATATTATGTTCGAAATGTCAGTGTGTCTATTTTTGCCTTTGGTTATTAAGGCCGATATATTGGCCCCTTGGGCTCAAAAGGGTTAAGCAGTGGTGGTGGTCGCTGACATCAAGGGTCGCATGAAGCAGCAGCAGTAGTAGGCTCCACTCTAAAAAATAAGATTATGAGTCAATCCAATGATCCCTCTCACTCACTCACTCACTATCAGAGAGACAGGGGAGGAAAGAGAGTTTTTTTTCTGATTCATTGGAAAATATATGCCGGTCGGTTGCATATGGGGCCTCCTTTCCTTTACTGGAAACCGAAGAAAAGAAAGAAAATGCAAAGAAACGATGACGCAAACATTAATAGTCACAGCATCAGCACACATGTCAAATAATAATTTAATCCTATAGAAATAAAATTTTATAGGATAAAAATTAAAATAAATATTTAAAAACAAGCCCCTCTAAATGGATTTTCATCTCATCAAAACACAAGCAAGAAATTTATTCAGATTGGTAACAACTAAGACAGAGAGAGTAAGTGAATAAGACAAAAAAAAAAGAAATAAAATATGATCTGTATATAAAACGAATAAGCATTTATTGAACAATTAAATTGCACACACACGTGCTCTCTGCAAAGTTAACCCATGTGCCAGTTAACACAACAAAAAGAAAACTTGAAAAAACTTTTTCTTCTAATAATTATTATTATTATTATTATTATTATTATCAAAGTAAGAAATTATTAAACAATTCTTTAATGAAGCACGATTATTGCGCAGTGCTGCTCCTGCTGCTACAGCACAAGTTGTGTTGTGCAATGATGCACAACAACACATAACCAAACCAACCCCTTCTCCAAAAATAAAGGTGCTCGTTTTTTATGTTGATGGTATTTTTGTTTTTGCAATAAAAAATATCTGAATCTTGTGTGTTCAGTGGTTGAGCCGGCTAAGCCTGTTGGAGGTCAGTATGCTGACAAAGATACAGTTACAGTTTTAATTGAAAAATATGGTAAGCAAATAATGAAAAACAAAATTAAACAGTTCAGCAGCAGCCACCACTCCATCAAGGTCACCCGCCACCCGCCAACCAACTAAACACAACCAAAACTACAGCATGAAACACAAACAAACTAAAAAAAAAAAAAATAATGCATTGTTTTTATGTTTTTGTTTTTGTTTTTTTTTTCAAACAATAAAAAAAGGGAAAGTGGAGAAATCACGTGACCACAATAAAGAAAATAATAATGTGTGTGCTCTGTGCGGCACGGGGCGGTGCTCTGTATGCACTGCACTACCAGTGCACCACCACAAGCATACCACACCACACCAACACCACACCATACTTGCACTGCCACTACTGTACTACTGCTGAGTCTGAGTGCTGTTGAACACTGGAACTCTGTGCTGCCTGGGCACCAGTCACCACAAGAGTATCAAAAAGGAAAGTATATAAAACCAGAAAAGATTATGACCACACAACACACCACACCAACCAGTAACCACTGGTGTAAACTGAACTAACTGCACCAACAGCAACTGCACAAGAGGCACAAAACACCACCACAAACAGCACTACATCACATCAGCAGCAAAACTACTATTTTAACTTTATTATTACTAATAATAATGTGAGCAGGGAGAGCGTGTTTACTTCTTTCAAAAAATGAAAC
This sequence comes from Idiosepius hallami, assembly GCA_034780655.1. Lineage (NCBI taxonomy): Eukaryota > Metazoa > Mollusca > Cephalopoda > Idiosepiidae > Idiosepius > Idiosepius hallami. Next base: position 9,654 of record JAUZSX010353538.1, read on the forward strand.
AAATAATTTAACATAAGAACTGAATAAATAATAGAACATAAAATGAAACAATGTGATTTCCATTTACTTATCAATGAAAGTAGTGAATAGACTTATCTGAAAAATGAATAAAGAATTAAATAATAAAATAAAGAATTTTATTGGCAGAAGAAAAAAAAATGATTTTTTTATTTCAACATTTGTTTAGATTTTTTGTTTGTGGGGAGGGTGTGGATGGATGATGACCCTTATATATTTCTTTAATAGAAAGGCTCTGAGTGACTACTAGTTAATGTTGCTAAGTCAGGGTCCAAAGTTGGAGGTTGAAATATTGTTGTGTGTGTGTCTTCTTTGGCCTTAAGCCTCCAGGGCCGATCTATCGTTATTTTAGGGTGGATGGG
>JAUZSX010353559.1:0-10032 GCA_034780655.1 Idiosepius hallami
GAGCTTCTACCAATGTTCCACCGTCGCTGCCCTCATATATATATATATATATATGTATATATGTATATATATATTTATATATATGCAAATTTTATCTATTGTTTTCTGTGATTAATTGGACTTTGACAAGGTGTTTTCAACTCGGCAATACTTCTGGTATATTATAAAAACTGTTAGTAAAGAAATGCTAAATTTTTAGTGATTATGATTTAGCTTGATGGTGAACTGAATTATTCAAGTTATTTGTTTTTTGCTTTGTCCAATTCTTTGAAGGTTTACTTATTATAATTATGGGTGTATATTTCTCTTCTTGTGTTTAATTTTCATATGAGATATTTATAAGGAAAAGTAAAGAAAAAGTTTTTTTATTTTGTTCTGAAAAAACAAATGATACTTTTTTTATGATAGGGTAAAGAATCTAAAAAAATATGTCAGATATTATGCAAATAAATATATTATTATGATTTTGGTGTATTGATGTATCTCTGCAGGAGAGCATCATCATCTTGTAGGATTATTATCATAAAAAAAATCTTATATTCTTTTGTTGCTTTTGCTCTGGGACATTAGACACAAAGTCCAACTTTCTATTTACATCTTTTATATTCAAAGTTAATTTTCATAAGGAAGTGCGTAAATCATTATATAAAATCAAGCTATGATGGAATATGAGAATCAAAAAGCCAACTTTTCGAAATATTATCTTAATGACTTGAGGCAGTTTTCATTGTATTGTTTTTATCTCAATATATATTTGCATAGATGTCAGAAAAAAAAAATTAAACCAAGTCTACAAAAAAAAAAAACGGCAATAACCACTATTCTGATTCCTTTCTTTACGATTTTTAACATGACAATAACGATTCTCTTAGGTTCCGGACTTTTCAAATTTCTGTTATTTTGCTTTCAATGCCTGAAAGAATTGATATTCTTCAGCTAATCAGACAAATATTGTTATTCAAATATTATATTATTTGCTTACTTAATACTATGCATCATTGTGTCTATTGTAGTATTGTTAGAAAATTGAACACACTTTAAAGATATAGCTATATGTCATCCAGGCCTGTGCACACTTGAAGGTAGAACTAGCTATGATGAATTCTGCAAGTTTTTTAGTCTACAGTTACCCACACACTGTAATTAAATTGTTGAAGTCAAATGTATGTGATGGCTGTAACATAGCCGGGACAACTGGGGACTCCATTTCTCGTTGCTCGAACCTTCTGCGAACCAGGCCAGGGTGTATAATGAATAAGAAACCTGCAAGTGATTAGCTTTTGGTACTTACAGGTTTTCTTCGTCGTTTACCTCTGGAGTCTTCTCCTCCTCCGTCTCCCCTCCATTGCTGGGTGCTGAAATGTGAACTTCTTATAGAAAAGAGACAGAGACAGGAGTGGTTTTGACGATCATCATTTATTTGCCTATTTATATCCCGAGTGACATCACAACATCTCGACCCCCATGTGACTCACCCGAGTGGACCCGAAGGCCACCGAAGAGACACCGTTCCACATCCACCCCCATAATATTACACATTACCATTGTCATTAGACTTCTGTGTATCGTCCGTTGTCTTTTGGCTTTCCATACATTACCATTGTTATTGGACTTCTGTGTATCGTCCGTTGTCTTTTGGCTTTCCATACATTACCATTGTCATTTCAAATTCTGTGTATCGTCCGTTGTCTGTCTGCTTTCCATACATTACCATTTTCATTGGACTTTCATGTATTGTCATTGTTTTTTGGCTTTTGATACATTACCATTGTTATTGGACTTTTGTGTATCGGATGTATTGGCTGTATATGCATTACAATTGTAATTTTTACTTTTTTGTTATTTTATTATTATTATTATTATTTTAGAGTAGACTCTGTAGTCTTCTCGGAATAGAGACCCACGTGGTTTTTGGCACTTAGTGGGTTGGATTCAGAGGGGGAGAGACGGTGTTATCGGTCTTCATGTAATTAAACTGTCTAAGCCATTGTTATAGTACCAGCCTTATATCGGAAAAGGGAGACAACTTCACTGTGTTTCCCTTCCTTGACCCAACACTTCTACAATTTTTATTATTATTATTATTATTATTATTATTATTATTATTATTATTATCTATTAAAATTTGCATTAATGTATATAATCTTGAATTTTAATGTATATTGAGAGAATGTTTTTATTTCATTTAGAACCTTCCCGTAACTCAACCACTAAAAGTAAGTTTATTAGTTTTTTTCATTATTCCCATTGTGTATTATTATTATTATTATCATCATCATCATCATCATCATTATTATTATTATTATTATTATTATTATTATTATCATTATTATTATTATTATTAGATTCCATGAAAGGATTACATGTTAATGTCCGAGATACAAAAAATGCCCGGCAGATGAATTGTTCTGCGCAGACTAGGATTTGAACCTGATGAAACATGTGATGCAACGAGTTCGACACATCATCAGTTGTATGCATCGACGTCATTGGGTGTTTCGGTCATTTTCTTACAATATAACCTTATAAGTTATGGGTCGTATATGCCGTTAAGCGAAGTAACCAGATTGTAATTTGCCTAACTAGTATAACTAGTTGAGATTGATAAGTCAATAAAGTCAGAAGGAAATGATAATTACATCAATTCTTAAAATTACCCACTCATTAACTACCAAACATGGTAATTAAGTGAAAACCATTTAATGATGACAAACGAACATTTTGCCCACTGGAAAATGAGTAAAGTAACGCTGATGACCTTTTCGGGTGCATCAGGTCGTTAGAAAATTAAGTAAAAAATTAAAAACTACAGCTGGCCTGATAGGTTTCGTAAGTCTTGAAAAACCCAGCGGCCATGCCAATTATATTTGTTGAATCACGCACACCCAATTAGCCTAAAGGAAGAAATCGAGTCTGAAATCAAGATTGTCGAAAAGTAGAAAGCTTAAAGTAGAGGACAGGCGTCCGTAAGTCGGCCTCATTATTTTTGGTTTCTTTCATTTCTCTCTGTTGAAAAGTTTCAGCGTCTAGGATTGCAAGATACCTGTAGTTGTCTTCATTAAGTCCTCGTGTTGCAGCCGCGTGAGGACGATAATTATTTCAGGGCCTTTTACCGCCCACACGCGGTGATCGCAAATAAATGAATAACTCGAAACAGGATCAGAAGGCTAAGGAATATAATAAACCGAGCAAAACCAGGAATGAACATAAATATGAACTTTATTAACGAATAACAAAAATGAAAAGTGTTTAGAGAAGGATTTGTGTTGGTTGTCGTATTTTCGAAGGACAAAATGTCGTTAAGAGAAATGTTCGAGAAGAGTTTTGTTGTGTGAATTGTTGAATGTTGTTGGAAAGAGTTCGTTTGGAAACTTACTGAAAAATAGAGTCAGCATGCATGTGTAAAGAAATAAATGTCCCCATGGCTGATTAAGCGTTAGAAAGTTCGTACAAGAAAGAAAATCATCGAGCGTCCTACTTGGAGACCATGATGAGAGTTGAAGAAGAAGGTGCCAAAACCTGGCGTGGCTCCCACCGCGCCGTCGAAATGGCGCGGCGTGGTGGGGAACAAAGAAATCCTGATGAAAAAAAGAGATTCAAGGTTTCCTAAGGCTTATATAGTGGTCGGCCCTGATTCCAAGAATTAAAGTTAGAGCCCTGAGTTCTGATTGGTTGGGAAGCCAAAATGGCAGCCGGAAGTTGCGCGCGGGACATGAGCTGTGCACGAACTTTGTCAGAGTGGCTCTTGAAGCTCGAACTTCCGGCTAGTATGGAGTGTGTGTGTTAAGCAGCATTTAGATAGGGGCGAGAGTGGGGTGCGATAATACTCCCCTCCTAGAGGAGTGATTGAAAAAAATCACTTCGATACGATGAAAAAATTGAAGTAGAATGAAAGCGAAAGAACGTGTGTAGATCGATCGAAAAGGAGTTGAAAGAGTCGAGAGCGGTCGTTCGTTGTTGGCTGTGTTGCCGATGTCGAATAGTGTGAAGAAAAGCGCGCGAGAGTAGCTGGTCGAAATAATTTGCCATGTTGAAAAAAAAAAATATAACTGCTTTAGGGACGATTTGATGCGAGTCCTCGGTCGGGCAGCGAGTATGTGAAGAATTCGTCGGCCGAATTGAAGTATGCGTATGGCAGCGTGCAGCGATTGTGGTTGAAAGTCTGAATTCGAATGTCGAATGGCGTCGTCGTGTCGATCGGAAATAATTACTTATGTAGAGTTAGGCGAAACTTGAACATTTTGAAAAATTATTTTATTTTTTATTTGCTTCATGTGATGACATTTTTGTGTACAGTATGAGTTAGCAGATATCCTGGATTTTTGCATGATAATCATCATGAAGTTAGCCTCATTTCGTTCAGAACAAAGAGAAAAAATTGGTGAACTTGAGGTTGAAACGTATGCGTCGACCTAATTTAACTATCGTTTAGAAAATACGAATTAGCTCATTAAAATATTGGATTTAGAAATTCTAAGTATATTTGACCGAAATTATTTTCTTTCAGAAACTCCTGTTATCCCAACGAAACAGTGTAAGTTTATTAGTGCTTTTATTATTTATTATGATTTATCTATATTATTATTATTATTATTATAATTATTATCATTATTATTATTGTGGATCACACACCAATCACCAGGTACAATCGCTCCCAGCGATCGGTGGTTTTATGCTGAAGTCAAAGTGACAACAAGTCTCCTCTGATTTCCAGCAAGTTCCGCACCATTTCAGTCAGAGACTGCACAGTGCAACACCTCCCCGGGTTTTCAGCCCGTCGCTTCCATCTCGCACACCTACCAATGTCTGGCAGTGGTTCCTGAAGGCAGAGTGACAATAAGCCTCCTCTGGCACTCCAGTATATCCGAACACATTGCAGTCAGTGGTTACAGACACCTTTTTATGTTTCTTGATTCAGTACTTTTCTTATGATCTTGGCTGTCTTAATAAGTGCGGTTGTCTGTAAGACGTTTATCTTGCTGTGTATTCCAATATCGAATAGTCTTCCATTCAGGTCTTTTGGGTATTATTATTATTATTATTATTATTATTATTATTATTATTATTATTATCTTTAGTAGTCTTTAGGCAATTTTGGATAATTCGTATATCTATTTTTCGGTCCTTATCCCTTCACTGCCTGGTTACATGTAATACACCTGAAGAAGGCCAGGGGATTAATTAGCTGGGGTTCAAAGGCTTAATGAGTCTCTAGTTATTATATTGAAGAAAGTTTTTATTGTTTCTTTATGTGATGAAAAGGTTCATGCTTTGGTGAGGTTGAAGTTATCAACTATCGTGGAATTTACACGGGTTCGGCTAGTTATATTTTAAAAGGGATCTCACACCAATCACCAGGCATAGTCACACCCAGCAACCAGTGGTTTTATGCTGGATTCAAAGTGACAGCAAGTCTCGTCTGGTTTCAGCAAGTTCCACACTATTTCAGTCAAGGACTGCCAACGCCCGGAGGTAATTCCTGGAGGCAGAGTGACAATAATTCTCCTCTGACACTCCAGTATATCTGGATAACGTGGAGTCCGTGACTACAGGCCATTTTTTTTAGATTCCTGGATTCAATACTTTCCTTATTATTATCATTATTATTATTATTATTATTATTATTATTATTATTATTATTATTATTATTATTATTATTATATTCATACGTGAGTGCAAACGTAGGCCATCGCTTGAGGGAGATGTTGAAGTGCCAGAAGAGACTTATTGTCTCTCTACCTTTTACGGGCGGCGAGGTGGAGCATCGTCAAAAGCCTGGACTATGGAATCGTATTACGCCAGTTCAAATCCCAGTCAAAACCATTATATAAACCTTCAGCTAACTCGGGCAGATAAGGCTCGTTAACATGGGGAAGTATATCATCTAGGTGAAAAGAAACACCGATTACAAAGAATAAAAAAATGGCCCTCTTCGTTGAGGCTTAAGCGTAGGGTTGGCGACTCTTTCTCGTAAAACCAAGTATGCTACAGAAACAGCAAAAAAGCAAACTTGCTGCCCAATGCACCACTGGGTGTGAAGATAAAAAAAAAGATATATTCATATATTATTGCAAACATTGGCCATTGTTTGCAGGGGATGCTGAAGTGCCAGAGGAGACTTATTGTCACTACAACTTCTGCAGGCACGACTATATATTGACTGAATATAGATTCTGATGATGCCGTGTTAGAGCTGAAGATAATTGGGTGAAAACCAAGAAGTGGCACCATACAGTCTTTGACTGGAATGGAGCGGGTCATGCTGGAGAATCACTAGGAGACTTGTTATCCCTCTGACTCCAGTGAAAACCACCGGTCACGAACAGCATGTAAGTTCTGTGACTGCCCAGTGAAAGAATTAATGATAATAAAACTAAACACAAATCCATCTTATGACTCTCAAAAGATTTTGATAGTGTTTGAAAAAGTGGATATTATATTTACTTGGTGAGCACCAACCCAAGTTTGGCACAAGGCCATTTTTACGTGCTCTTACCCAGGCTTTTTTTTACATTCAGTGTTACCCTTCACCTACATGAGATGCTCTCCTGAGTTAACGAGCCCCATCTGCCCTAGGCTGCTAAAGTGAAAGTAATGGTTTTGGACTGAGATTCGAACTCGCGTAATAGGATTTCAGAGCCCGAACTTTTACCAATGCTCCACCGTTGCTACCCAAATATATATATATATATATATGTGTGTGTGTGTAACTTATTAAGAAAAAATAGATAAAATCTGCCAGCTTATAGATTTCAAATGTCATTCTTTATTATCTTCTAAACATTTCTATTTCTTCCTATTTTTATTGAATTATGACCCTCAATATTTTCAACAAGTGATAATAGAAATCTTGGCGTTTCATATCTTTTATAAAACTTGGGTTTTTATAAGCTTTTTAAAAAATGTTTTTTATTTAAAACATTTTATACACACATGCACACACACACGTACACACATGTACAGGGTGGTCAAAAAGTCTGGAATATTCCAACAGCCCAAGAACAAAGGAAGCAAAACTCCTTATGTTCTTTTTTTCTTCCTCTTAAATCTTACCAAACTTTTTGACCATCTTGTCAAAGATATATATATATATATATATATATATATCTGTAGAGTAAGGTTGCTTATATTTATAGTTAGAGTGAATATATCAGTGATAGAGCATGTATATTAGTTAAGCAAAGACATTGAGTCAGTGGCCTGGTCATCTACACTTATATATATCTATATATATATATATATATATATATATTATGGGCAGCGACTGTGGAGCATTGGTAGAAGCTCGGACTCTGAGATTGTATTACGTGAGTTCAAATCCCAGTCAAAACCATTGGATTCACCTTTAGCTGCCTCGGGCAGATAAGTCTCGTTAACTTGGGAGAGCAGCTCGTCTAGGTGAAGGGTAACACTGAATGTAAAAAGCTCAGATAAGAGTACATAAAAGCTTGGGTTGGTGCTCACCAAGTAAATATAATATAATATATATATATGAATGAAAATGACAACAATAGAAATAATTTTATACTATTTTTAAAAGCCAATGCTTATGCATTTTGATCCTAAATGCTTAAAATGTTCAGTTAAAAATAAAATATATGGACCAAAATAAATATCAAAGTGAATAATTTTTAAGATAAAAAAGAAATAAGAAAAGCGTTTCTAAAATCATTAAATTACTTATTCCAACATGATCCAGAATATATATATATATATAAAAAGGTTCTATAGATATGTACTTAATTGAAAAATCCTGGACACCCTTATAAATCTGTTATGAGATTGTTGAATCATTTGAGTGGACATAAGTTGATGTCTGATGTTGATGAAGGTCAAATTAAGAGGAAGACAAAAACCTATAAAGATAATGAAATTCCCATGAATAATAGACTCGATCATTTCAGATTTGATCTTTATGTTCATTTACTAAAGAAAGTCTTTAACATTTGTTGGTCTCTCGAATTGTAAAACATTGGAATATTAAAAAAAAAAGCCAGTTAGAGTAAGACGAATTGTTTATGGTGAATGGTCATATTTCTTTAGGGATTTTTTAAATACAATACTAGAGATATTGCCTGGCCTTGCTTGGGGGTTTGCTTTGATGTTTTTTGTGGTTGACAGCCCCATAACTATAAGGCAGCAAGCAATACTTTGGAAAAAGTTAGTGACTTATAGTTAGAATAATAACAGTTAGTGTTAGTGTTTGGAAATGGTTTAATATTGCTTATATATTTACTTGATCAAGTACTAACCCAAGTTAGGCACAAGGCCATTTTTAAGTACTCATTATATCCATAAGCCTTAGTAATTAATATTGTCCTTCAGCTTGGTGAGGATATATTTACTTGGTTGAGCACAAACCAAAATTAGGCACAAGGCCATTTTTAGATGCTCATTATATCCCCAAGCTTTTGTAATCAGTGTTGCCCTCCAACTAGATGAGTAACTTTCTCTTAGTTAACAAGCCCTATATGGTTGTGGCAGCTAAAGGTAAATCCAATGGTTTTGACTAAGAATTGAACTAGTGTAATATGATTCCATAGCTCAATCTTTTGCCAATGCTCCATTTCCACTGCCCAATGGTTTAATATTGTTATTGATGATGATGATGATGATACCAATGGTAATGTTGTAAAATAAAGAAATTGTTTTATTTGTTAATCACAGGTTAATCAAATATTTAGGGGAAATGAAGTTTTGAGGTCATCATTGTGGGTCTTGTCCTTCAGGAATTGACATTTTGGACAATTATCGGCTGATCTAGGGCATTGGCCCTATGCCCTCTCTCTCTCTCTCTATATATATATATATATATATTCTTCCTTCCATCTCTCTCCTCACTCCAAACCTCTCTCTCCTTCTCCCTCACCCCACTCTTTCATTCTCTCTCTCTCCCTTTTGCTCTTTCTCTCTAATTACCTTCATAACTCAAGTACATTTGTACCAACAAAAAAATTCAAATAATTTTTTTTCTAATGGTTTTAGTAGTCAAATAATTAACAAGAAGAACACAGAAGAAATTAAACAAAATGTGAATGAATATAACCAAAATCCATAAAAGAGGTAAATTGAACAGAATCTCTGCTCAACTGCTGGCTCATAACCATTACTCTCTAAGTCTTCACTGTTGATTTGAAAGCAGAAGCTGGTAGCTGGACACAACATCAGGATTAGTTTATCATTCATAGACTGTAGGGGTGTCACCACAACACTTATAGTAATTGGAATAGAACCTATTTTCGCATAATTCTTTGCATCTTAGCCTGGCTGAAAAATTTTGAACATTGTGTAAGGGGACGGCTGACATTGTGTCAGCCATCCCCTTAGATACACCAATGTCGTAAACAATCCAAAAAGTTTCAGTATTTATTAGGCAACCTATTATCCTCATCTTTATTGTGTCCCTAAATACGGGCTCACAATCATAAAGAGCAAGAATTCAATAATCATACGAGTGGTTAAGCAGCACATGCACTATCTCGCCAATATCCAGAAATAGCTGGCTTACATAAAGCTGGGTGAGTTCATATTGTGTTATAAACAGGGGTGTTAACTACACCAGTACGTTTATATGTGTTAAATTCACAAGGGTGTTAAATTCATGCATTTGGATCATTTTCACCAAGAACAGATGTTGCACACTTGTGAGAATTTAATAATACCAACACAAGATTTCTGAATCCAATTTTTGGAAAAGAATTGAAATAATAAATTAATTCCAACCAAATTTTGATAGAAAAAAAATCAACAGAAAAATTTCTTATGATTTTCTAAGCATTTTTTTAAAATATGCCCACTGCTTTTACAGGCTATTCGAAGTGATTTAATTATTTTTTCAGCTCACCACACAGCCAATCTTATACAAATAATTTTTTGATGAAGAGTTTGTTATCTATAATTCTAGACTTAAGAAGCTCGGGCTGTGAGATCGTGTTTCGCGAGTTCAAATCCCAGTAAAAACCATTACTTTCACTTTAGCTGCCTCGAGCAGATGGGGCTCGTTAACTCGGGAGAGCAGCTCATCTAGGTGAA
>JAUZSX010353570.1:0-10031 GCA_034780655.1 Idiosepius hallami
GAAGAATGTAAAAATTAAGAAAATAAAGAATAATTTTTAAGGTTAATATTTGTGTTCACATCATCAATTAATTACCAACCAAAAAACACAAATATTACAGTATAATGGACATAGCAAGGTAAGGATAACCATTCGGGGTGGGCTGAGAGTTCCTGCGGCCCGAAGAAGAATGACGACTCCCCCGAACGCAAGAAGTGAAGCTTGTTGTGAAGAAAATCTGTAAGTACCCAAAAGCTAATAATCACTTGCGGGCTTTTTATCATTCATTATACACCCCGGCCCGATTTGGAGAAGATTCAAGCCCCAAGATATAAAGTTCCCAATTTTCCCGGCTATATTACAGTTTTACAAATGGAGAATTAAGAATAATAAGTGTTAGTAATACCGCAATAAACTTGATATAAAGTAGAAAAATAAAGGAATTCTATTAACCCATCTATCGAATATTGAAATTCTGAAACGCAGAGTGCCACATGATTTTAGCTAAGTTTGTGCTCTACTAGTGACTGGTGTTATTTAACAGTTCAAACTGTAGATTCTTTTAAGATGAATAAAAATCATAATTTCGTCTCCCAGAAATAAAATACACAAGTACATGGTCTTTCATCTTTTTAATACAATATCTATTTTTAAAAAGATTTATTCATCTTTTGTTTTTAATATTTTTTTATTAAATTTATTTACCATTAAATCTCCATTTTTGTGCTCTTTAGAGATATTCGTCTCCGTAATTTACACAAAAGAAGAAGAAAATACAGTTTTTAGCCGAACTAAATATTGCTATTTTGTGAAAAGAAATGGGAAACGCTGTTTGAGTTACAGAATTGATACCATGAAGCCGAAATGGTCCATGAATTTCGAGAAGAAAAGAAGGCCAGGAAATGTAAAATTACTTCTATTTTAGAACAGAGATATTTTCCTTCCGATTCTGATCGATTATTCATTTTTCTTTCATTTTTGATCCAGATAAAATGTTCAACTCCCATCTAGTTATTTGCATGGACTATTTAGACTATTGTTTCGAAATCCATTGTAATGTATACCACCTATCTTTATTTGCCTGATTTCTTGGATGAGGCTTGATATTTAGTACAAATTAGAATACCCAGATTAATCTATGTATCCAATGCTCGACTATTATCCTCATTTATATAATTGTTATCTTCATTCAGCGTTTAGACCGATGAACCCTTCGGATGTCTTCAGTTGATTGAAATATTGTTAATAAATAAATTGCTATTCAAAATAATTTATTAGTTTAAAGTATGACATTAGTGAGTCAAAAAAATTCTAATGTACTTTTAAATAGGGAACAACAACACATTTTTATTACAAAATATTTGCAAAGTGGCATTTTTATTGTGCTAAAAATTGTGTTATGTGCTTGTGACGAGGTCAGATGTGTTAAATGTGAGTTCGAATCTCATCTTGCTGTCGCCCCTTGATGTGGTCGAGTTGTAGCCGAGTGCGGTGTTACATTCAGTGTAGTTAATAGAAGAAACAATACAGTATTAAGGCTCAGCAAATAAGTATATTAACAAACGGTACATAAATAGTGGCACACGGCCTGGCAGCATAGCGGATCCTGTTGCTATGCTGAAATCCTCTTTCTCTGGTTGACGAGAGAGATCAGATTTATAGTGATTTGTAGAGTTCATTCTGAAATGTGTTTCACCATCAGCAGAGCTTAGTTTCTGTGGATTCTTTCATTCAAACATGGCTACGTGAATTTTGTCCAAATAATACATGGAACATTTATGTATAAGATTCATCTTTTATGAAACAATTCTTTTTTATAGGGGGAAAACAAATTTTAAACGGGCATCTTCGTGCTTTTTAGATAAACTTTTTTATTAGTGTGATTTCAGTTCTTTTGAATGAGGAACATTTTCTGTAAGTTCGTAATGTAATACCACTAACTAAAGCTAATTAATCTTCTTACAGTCCTGCCCACGGACTGCCCACTTAGTGTACCCTGGCCTGGTGTAGACACGCCCGTCGTTTCATCTCTAGATGGAGTGGCACGCTGTGATGAAGATTTTCTCGTTGCTCCCTTCTGGGGATAGTAGCATGATTTCAACTCTTCATTTCATTTTTCTCGAGGATTTATCTATCCACTGAGCCACGTCGACTGCCTTCATATATATAGAGAAGGGAGAAAGCATAAATTATGCCACAGAGAGAGAGAGGGAAAAATACAAAGAAAGATAAATAACGGCCCAGTGAGAGAGAAAGAAAGAGAAAAAAAGAGAAAATGATTTAAAGGAAGAGAAACGCAATGACACATAGAAAGAAAGGGAAATAGATATAAATTCTTATATGTAAAAATAGAAAGTGAAATAGATATACATTCTTATATGTAAAAATAGAAAGTGAAATAGACATACATTCTTATATGTAAAAATAGAAAGTGAAATAGATATACATTTTTATCTATAAAAATATAAATAGATAGGCATAGACAATTTAATAAATACATATGAGTATAGATAGAAAGCTGGATAGAAGAAGAGAGAGAGGAAGAAAACAAAAAAAGAGGTGTAAGACAAGGAGGAGAAATAGAATGAATGGAACAAGCAATTGCACGCTGCTTCCTAAAATATCTTTTATTAATTATATGAATTCAGCAATGTCCTTTTTTTCCAAATGGTTATAGTAATTGGCCTGCCACCATTTCACCTTGCAAAGCTTTCAGCAAAATTGTATAGTTTGTAATAAAAGAACAATTTCAAATTTCATTCAATCACATCTTCGATCTTTGAAATTGTTCTCAAGTTATTGATACTTTTAAATCTTGACTCATACAGAAATATCATGTGAAGAGGAACAAAGAGTTTCGTAAACGTTAACTGGCGGTGGAATATATACAGAGAGCTGAATGATCTATACAACTTTATATTTTTCATTTTTATATTTATATTGTGACAGTCTGCTTTCTGGACAGACGCTCGGAGCAGAGGAGAATATTGGAATGGCTTTACTTACTTCAAATTTGAGAAAGTTGCACATCTTCATGCTCCAGGTCTAATGGTATCTGAAAGTGAAAGGTGATGAGATACGAAGACGTGGAGAATTAAGTTCATTAATACTTAATTCGAGATTATCTAATGATCTATACAACTTTAATTTTTTCATTCTATGACCTACACTTTGGGTGGAAGAAAAAAGGCAAGCGAATGCCTAAACTCCCATGAACGTCATACTATTTTTTGCAGATGCTACACATTCAAATGAAGTGATTAATAAAAACAGTCTTTAATAAAAACGATTATTGATTGCAGTGGATATTGGCACAGTATACAAATTAAATTATAATTGGTCAGATTTTGGAACACTGCTAGCCAAAATTTCAGCATTAAGATTGAAATAAATCAATTAACGCGACTAAATTTTACCTGAGAAAACTTGGAAAAACTTGATGGTTTTATTCACAACGTTTTTCAGAAAATTACGGCCTCACTTTTACAGACCATCAAAAGTGATTTTTTCGAGTGACAACACAGCTTGCCACACAAAAAATGCCTGTCATTTTACATTTTTCACTGTTGGTTAAATAAGTTAAGAATAAGAGTGGAACAGTTCTTTATAAGACTCCCGAGAGATAAATAACGTTATGTATTTAATCAGTCGTTTAACTAATAATACTGTCAGTATACAATATTCATTATAATTATGAATATAATTCTATTGAGAGGGGTTTTGTATATATAAATAAATTAATCTTGATGGCTTAGAAAGAGGTTGATAGGTTTAAAATAACGTTAAAATAGAAAGAAGACACTTTACACGTTCGTTAAAGAGTGTGGGTTCATAAGAATGAGTTTACAATCTTGAATCGATGTGACGTTCTATTGAAGAATTTTTTAAATAATAAGTAAAAAAACAGATCTATATTGAATTCGAAAGAATTTATTAATTTTATGATGCATTCAGCAAGTCATTCAACTAATGATGTATACAAACAAAGTACACCGTTATCTGGATCAGACACTTGTAGATGTATTTTTCAGAATGTCACCATTCTTGTAATGTTTCCTTTTATCAGTACGGTCAAGTCGCTTTGAAGACACCGGTTAGATAGGTGACCATTTAAGTATTCCAGATTCTGTATCTTGTGCCGGGGCAGGAAATATTCAGGATAGTATCTGGGGACGTGGTTAAACCACTAAGTGGATGTTCCCTTACTCTTTGATTAGACAAGCATCTAGTGATAGTATCACGATCGAAACACCTGCGACCTCGTCAGGTCCCAAACTATATCAGACCTCACTGCTCTTTTTTTAGACAAACCAGCGTGGTAGAAAGAGGGCAGCAAGCTGTATGTACGACAACCTGATTTCCGTATTACACAGCCCGAGCAAAAAACAACACTCTATAGGTGACCGTTTAACTCATCGCCAGGCAAGAGCAACGGAGACCTCTTCCTCCTCTACCTTCTCTCATCCTTATTGTTAGTTATCCCGAATTAAGCATTAATGGACTTAATCTTAATTCTCAAATTTTATACTGTAATTTTGGCTAGCAGTGTTCCAAAATCTGACCAATTATAATTTAATTTGTATTCTGTGCCAATATCCACTGCAATCAACAATCGTTTTATTAAAGAATGTGTTTTTATTAATCACTTCATTTCAATGTGTAAAATCTGCAAAAAATAGTATGACAATCATGGGAGTTTAGGCATTCGCTTGCTTTTTTTCTTCCATCCAAAGTGTAGGTTATAGAATGAAAAATATAAAGTGGCATAGATCATTAGTTAGTTATCTCGAATTAAGCATTAATGAGCTTAATTCTCCACGCCGTCGTATCTCATCACCTTTCACTTTCAGATACCATTAGACCTGGAGCATGAAGATGTGCAACTTTCTCAACTTTGAAGGGGCAACAAGAAATAACTTTTGAAGTAAGTAAAGCCATTCCAATTTTCTCCTCTGCTCCGAGCGTCTGTCCAGAAAGCAGACTGTCACAATATAAATATATATATATGTATAGAGAGTGAGAGAGAGAGAGAATGAGAAAGAGGGAAAGGGAGAAAGAGAGATAGATAGAGAAAGAGAGAAAGAGACTGTGCTTGTCTATGTCTGTGGGTGTTTATCTTTGTGTTTCCGTGCGTCAATGTGTGCGTGTGCTTAGGGATGAGCCGGGATCTTATTTTGTCAATTCAGACAATAAACCTTCGAATGAAATCGATTTAGAATCAACTGAAACCCCAAATCGATTTATTTCAATGTTTCTTTCCATCTATTTGATCAGTGCTGCTCCTGCTGCCGGCTGCTGCTGCTGCTGCTTCTGCTGCTGCAAGTGCTTCTTCGTCTGCTGCTGCTGCCACTTCTGTTGATTTAGACGTGACTAAATCATAAATCAAAAGTCTTCCTTTGAGAACATCGATTTTCCAAACATCAATCTATTTCCGATAAAAAAAAAAGGAATAGAATACGAATAGATAAAAAGACGTCAGTGAAAAGCATAAAAAATCAAAAAAAAAAAAAAATAAATAGAAAAATAAATATATAAATAACTAAAAAAAAATGATAAAAAATAAAATTACGAAATTAAAGAAAAACAAACATATAAACCTACAATTGTAACTCGGTGTTCAATTGTCTTTCTTCGCTGTCGACATTTATTTCCTTCCAAGACCAAAAGACAAAATGTTTACAAGTCTTAACTTCTTGTAATTGAAGAAACTGTTTGTGAGTAAATGGATCAAATAAAATCAATAATATTCCGGCAGATCAATCGCTTTTCACACAAATCGAACATTCCTATACAAAAGACGGAGCAACAAGTCGATTCTAGAAGACACTGTTAATTACAAAATTTTTTTGGTATAACGACACAGACGAGTAGAGAGCTAGGATTTTATGCAATTCAAGAACACCCGGGACCAGTTGGGCAAAATAGATATTTAATTTATATTATATCTACTTGGTGAGCACCAACCAAGTTTAGCTCAAGGCCATTTTACGTGCTGACACCCGGGCTTTTTATATTCGGTGTTACCCTTCACCTAGATGGGATGCTCTCCCGAATTGACAAGCCCCATCTGCCCAATGCAGCTAAAGGTGAATGTAATGGTTTTGACTCGGATTTGAACTGGGGTAATACGATTCCAGAGCCTGAGCTTCTACCAATGATATTTAATTTATATGCTATTAATAAAAATCGGCTTTCAGTATATTATGAAAGTTTTCTTAGAAGGTAAAAAAATCTTAGAATAAAAAAAAAAAACAGAGCTTAAATTAAGCAACCCCCGACGAAGGCCAGAGAATATTTCTAGTTTATAAAAAAGAAAAACATACTTTCTCTTTTTCCTTTTCGTCCTCTGGTTTCTATTTCCTGTTCCAGTACCGTTTAAGTATGCCAACAGTTCTATTAAGTGCATTGGTCTATAAGATGCCAACTTTTCTTTTGGTGCCAATTTCCTCAAGTCTCTTTTCTGAGTTCTTCGAGTTGATTCTTACAGCTCTAATGATACTTTATATAACCATTACTTTTGTATATCTATTATGATCCTAATCTTTTTTTTGGTAAATTCGCTAGGCTTTAGCCTGTACATCATTTTGTCTTCTTCAGGTTATTTTTTTTTCTAAAACACCGGTTTAGTTTTCTCTATTATAGGTCCCCACGTAGTACCATCTATTAAACTTGTTGTTCTTCGGATGATATTTAAAGAAAACACGAGAACAAATCGACTGAAACATACTGAATTTAACAAATAGGATAATTATAAAAGATTATATTGATCTGATTAATAAGTTGATTAATTATAAAAGATTTTATTAATCTGCGGTAGTAATATATGAAATATCAAATCTTATCTCAATATTTCCAAAAAACAAAATGTTGTATGCTTAATAAATATAACATTAAAAATAGCCTGCATAACAATTTTACAAACTACTAAGCATCTTGAAGTTTCCGAAAAATATTACTCTAATGTTTAATATTTTAAAAAATTTCCTTGCAATTTTTCTAAATATATACATATTTTAAATCTAATTCGTAATTTTTTCATTGTGTTGCGTAATGCGTATGTTAATTTCTTTTTCCAGATTTTAGAAATAACGAAACGAACACAAAAATTTATAAAGAAATCGAATTTTCTTTTATTTTTCTGTAGTAGTAATTTTTCAGCAAAGGAATCGTAACAGTTTGTCGTTGTTTGTCTCTCGAGTGCTTTCGGGTCAGATTCAATGGTCTTGTTTATACTAAAATAACAGGTTGTGTCAAGCCGGTATGATGAGGCAAAAGAATGTTGACGACCGGCCCTGATCTGCTCGCTCGTACGAAAATCGACCCACTCTCTCCTGTCACCGAATTATGCAGTGCTTATATGCATTTTAGTTTATAAATCATCATCATCACGGCCACGCGCTCGGCGCGTGCTTAGGTGCATTTTGTTTATAAATCATCATCATCACGGCCACGTGCTTGGCGCCTGCTTATGTGCATTTATAAATCATCATCATCACGTCCATGCGCGTGGCTCATGCGTGGTACACGCGTGGCCCCCAATGCCGAGTCATCACTCAAGCTCTCAAGGACAAGTGGAAGAAACAAAACAGAAAATGTTTTTTAATAAATTAATTTTTCAGCCTTTTTTTATTCACGTTGATGTAGTGAAAATTTCTGTAAACAAGGGTGAGAAAATAATCCTGAAAACATCTATAGCACATCTATAGAAGGTTTCTAATGATACTAAGTAATGGCTATACTTGATTATGAGTTGGTAGTCATTCTGTATATATATATGTGTGCAAGATTTTTCTTTCTTATTGGACTGAGATTGAACTTTTTTTTTTAGGATCTTTGAATTTAATATTTTCTGTGTTATAAAAAAAATAAATCAAATACTTGTAATAGATTTTTTTAAATTAAATTCATATAGAAACAAAGAAGCAATTTGTGAGCTGAAAGGCAGCCATGTTTTTGACAAAAGTGGTCTAATTTGAAGAGGGATAAAAAGTTTTCACTTTTTATCATCAAAAGAAAAAATTAGTCCAATTGTAAATGTCAGGGGGGAAATATAGTCCAATTGCCCACATGAGGGCTTGAACCCCAGACCTTTACATCAGCTTCATTACTTTTATCTTAAAATTCAGATGACCTATCCATAAAAACCTTTAGTTTTCTAATAACTAAGACTTATAGGGTATACTGGAAAAATATTGTTAAACAATTATAAAAAGTAAAATAAGCCCAAAGCAACACTGACTATCTAAAGTTCAGTAAAATAGTGATATAGCAGTCATCTCAGACAGGAATCGCTGCCAGGTCATCTGGCCACTCGCTGACCAGTTGGCTGGAGCCGCGTAGTGATACCTGCAACTCCTTTGATCTTTATTGATCAGCTGGCTGAGGGAATGTAGCCAGCAAAACAGACAGACCTCTCATCCTCATCTCTCTCTCTTTTTCTAACATCCACTCACTGGATGTACATTTCCAGTTCTGTTGTATACTAATTTCTTTGCTATGGGCCTACAATAAATCCTATATTTGTTTTGTGATGAAGGCTTCGTGTTGTTGATTACAATGAATTAATTATTAGTGATGGTCAGAGGCGTAGCTAGAGGGGGGCGCCAGGGTACATATGTCCCCGAGTGCCAAGGTGTAGGGGCGCCAAAATGAGGCTTACAAAATTTTCCCAACAAGGGTAAAAAACCGGTCACAAGCAAAATCGCAGCAGCGGCTGTGGCAGACGTCATCTGATACACTTGCCTAATGATTACTATAGACATAAACACATACAAAGTGTATAATATTGCTTCTTCTTTAGGAATAATGGTCCATTAAAATGTGAACCGTTTTTCCATATACAGTAAGGTATATAATGTTATTGTAAAAGAAAATGTGATTAAACACGGAGGAGGGGGCGCTAATTTTATAGTTTGCCCCCGGGCGCAAAATATCCTGGCTACGCCTCTGGTCAAAATCCATTGCAAAAAAAATATCATAGAAATTCTCGTGAAGGTTTTTTTTATATAGAAAATAAATTTTGTTTGAGTAGTTAATTAACTAATTAGGTTAATTAGTAGAAGATAAACGATCAAACATGTCTGCCATGAGAATATAGAAAGTTTTGTTTTTTTTTGAAAAAAATTAGAAGTAAAAACGACCATTAGAATAAAAAAGAAAAGAAAAAGAAAGCAAATGCCGGTTGGAGGTTTGAAGTTTCTACTGAAACCGAACTGAGCGTCTCTCCGAATTGTGATTAGGATTAATTGTAATTTCAAACGTAATTTACTGATCAACAGATTTTGAAATACTGATATTGCAAAATGGTTGCCAGAGTTTGAATGTTTCAAATTTAGTTTCAGATGTAAATTTCTTTGTAACGAAAGAAAATAAAGAATTTAATGAAGTTTCGTTTTTTTATTAATCATTCAAAAATGATCAACTCTTTTTCTTTCTTTCTTTCTTTCTTTCTTTAATCCTTTTCATTTCTGTCTTTTCTTTCTTTTTCTCTTTTTCTTTTTATTCGTCTTTCTCTTCTTCTTCTTCTTCTTCTTTTCCGTCTTTCTCTCCTGAGATTGCTTATATTTACAAATAAAGTGCTAAATATCAGTGATAGTGCGTTTTTATTAAGTGTAGACGCAGAGTAAACAGCCTTTGGTGACTATTAGTTTCTCGCCTGCATGGTTTATTGAATGCTGTCTAATTCTTATACATTTACATTAAAATAAATTGAAATAGAAAAATAAGATTTAAAACAAATAATTACTTTTTTTTTTAAATAAAAAGGTATTTTGTCTTAAATATCAGTTATAGTGCGTGTTTATTACTTAAGCGTAGACACAGAGTAAACTGCCTTTGGTGAATAAAAAGGTATTTTGTCTTAAAAAGTGACAAAAGTTTGAGCGTCGTAAATTCCAAACCACGTGGGTTGAGTTCGTCGTAACCTGAGGACTGCTTGTAGAATTTCTTGGCGTCACTGGTTGTCGAGTATGACTGTCCTCCGTCTTTGATCTGTGGACCCTTTCGTGGAGGACGCCTGTGCGTGATGTCTTTTAACGTGGGGAGACTGATGC
>JAUZSX010353581.1:0-10031 GCA_034780655.1 Idiosepius hallami
AGCCCAGGTATATAGAGCACGTAAAAATGGCCTTGTGCCAAACTTGGGTTGGTGCTCACCAAGTAAATATAATATATATATATACTTATAGATATATATTAAAACTATAAATATATTTATGTGAACACAAAAAATCCAAGGTTTTTTCCCAATTAATAAAAAATGCAATTTTATTTCTTTCTTTAATTTCTTATAATATTAAATACATAATGTTTCAATGAAATTACAAAATTCTTGATATTAAAGAACTCTCTTGTTTTACCGTTTCATAAAGATATTGAGGAATTTGTGTTGTCTTTCCTGATCCGGTCTCTCCTTCAATGATCAAAACTTGGTGATTGGAAACGGCTTCCATTAAATCCTCACGAAATGGATAAATTGGAAGAGATTTACGTGTCTCTGCTATCGACATTTTCTTTAGTTCAGCTTGGCTAAGGCTTGGTCCATCGTCATCTTCACCACCATCATCATCATTATCATCCTTCAAACAAAAGAAGCATAAGAGATAATAATTAATAAAAACACTTACAATAATGATATGTTGTTAGTAAAAATAATAGTAAAAAGCAATTGCAATAGTGAGAAAATATTTGTAATAATTAAGAGTCTATAGCAATGGATCGAAAATCATGGTGACAAAACATGAGAAAAAAGTAAATCAAGCATGCTGCTCTAAAACGAGCCATTAGGGTGGATTTTGATTTTGAAACAAGATATTTGAGTGGAATCTGCGGTAGAGTTTGTCTAATGCAGGCTTTATGGACCACAGTGCAATTCACACAGATATCCAGATAAACTGAAGTGCCAGAGGAGACTTATTGTCATTCTGTCTTCAGGAATCACCACTGGGTGTTGGCAGAGTGGGAAGACTGCTAATGGTGGGTGTGAAAAGTGGATGCACAGGGTGGAAAGCAAAGGATATTGCATTATTCAGTTTTTAACTGGAATGGTGTGGAACCTGTTGGGTCTCAGAGAAGACTTGTAAGAAGACTCTACATGTAATAAAAAAAACACTAGTTGCTGGGCGTGCAAGTGCCTGGTTATTGGTGTGAAATTCAATAATAATAATAATGAAAATACAGAATATTTGAATCATTGCTGTTTTATATTTTCACTGAGAATATTCTTTTTCTTAAAAATCAAATAAGCAAATTGTTCTTTCTAAAAAAATTCAATTAAAACCTGAAAAAAAAACTTTTACTTAAAAGAAAAGTAGTTTCTATAATTTTCATGGATAATAAATTTAAAAAATCTTGAAATTGAATTTTATTTAAAAAATATTAAAATGAACACATTTCAGGTGATTTGCGACTGTTATTAGATTTTAAGTTCTTGTTTTATTCATGGTGGGATTTAGAGAAAATTTAGTTTTGCTATGAAATTCTTTATTGTGAAATAATTTGTAGAAAGTTTAGATTTATAGAAGTGTTTTTTCTTAGAGACACAATTTGTACAAGAATCTGGTTTTGTTGAAATATTGTTAAATAGAGAATTTGTAGAAAAGTCAGGAATTGTTGAAACATTTTT
This sequence comes from Idiosepius hallami, assembly GCA_034780655.1. Lineage (NCBI taxonomy): Eukaryota > Metazoa > Mollusca > Cephalopoda > Idiosepiidae > Idiosepius > Idiosepius hallami. The sequence goes on from JAUZSX010353581.1 coordinate 1,528, forward strand.
TACAAAAATAATTTCTATGAAAATTGGCATTTGGTGAACAGTCTTTTTTTTTTTATAGAGAAACAATTTTATATAGAAAGATTTTCTTACAAAGTCTTTTACAAAACCTCCAATCTTAGTATATTTTTATTATTAGTGGTCACTTGTGGTCGAGTATGACTGTCCTCCGTTTTTGAATCTGTGGACCCTTTCGGGAGGACGCCTGTGCATGATGTTTATTAACGTGGGGAAGACTAATGCACCTGCAGTCAGCACACAGCCTCTTTGGCAGAGGAGGACCTGGTTCCAATGGCATGTAGAGAACCAAGACTGGAGGCCATCCACTGTTGCAGCCTTCAGTCCCATTGTGTCACAGTGAACATCATCCACAACATCTGCCGTTGAGGTCTTGCACTATTTAACCCATTAGCTGGAGGGAAGATAGGGCTTCATACCTTTCCTAAGGGTATTAGTCAACATGTGAATGTAGACAGAACAACTTGGATTTGAACCCACATAGTACGGTTCTGAAGACTGATTGTCTATCCACTGAGCCATGTCGACTGCCAACTCTAAATAAAATTCAGTTGTTTTTTAGGGCTTTTCATTTGTTTATCATTGATACTGATCAGTTGTAGAAAAATTATGTCTGTTCCTTTCTACTATTAGAGAGTTGCTGTCTTATTGTTTCAACTTTAAAGATTTAATGACTAGCCGAATTCTCCTACTGTATCTGTTATGCAATATGAGACGGAAAGAGTGCAGATGTTAAGGGTTTTACTATTATACTTTAAGAATTGACTGATGGAGTGTTACAAATTTGGAACAGAAAGTAAGATTTGACATCTTTTGTCTGTCAGAAAATGGAAAAGGTTTGTCATGGCAGCTGTGCTTGCTTTTACTATAGCCAATTGAAAAAAAAAATAATAAAAAACTTGCCTTTTTAACTTTCATTGATCCTGGCATTTTGAGGGCTTGGACAAATTCAATCTCATCATCCATTATGAAATCGTAAGTCTGGACAACAAAAGAGAAAATAAAAGTCATTTCACACATAAACATTTTATTAAAAACAAAAAATGAGCAGTTATTTAGATTTTTTTTTTTTTAATCGGGCATAATAATTATTACTTGAATTATTCAGATTATTGTTCTCATCTATTTTAATAGATACACAATGTTTATTTCACTTAATTCATTAGATAAGGCTTACATCTTTCAAACTTTTTTTGTCTTTGTTGCTATAGACAAAACACTTTTTTTATTTACTTGAGTTTATTAGATCAAGTTGAATCATTAAAACTATTCAAATATGTGCTGTCTTTTGTCTCCATCTCTCCTAATGTAAACCTTTCTTTGTTTTTTTATAGAGTTAGAGCAATCACTGGTTACATTCATCATTCACAGGTCCCATCTATTAACTGGCTTTGTAAGCAGAGCTGGCTACCTAGAAGTGACATGATGATTCAGTCCAATAGTCTTTACAACTATAGAAGGGGTGTCAACCAACAGTCTATTTACTATAAAAAGAAGTTGCATTGAGAATATTTTTTTCTTAAAATAAAATAAGGAATTTGATTTTTCTAAAAAAATTCAATTAAAACCTGAAAAAACCAGAAAACTTTTACTTGGAAGGAAAATTCCATTTTCATGAATAATAAATTAAAAAAAGAAAGAAAATCTTGAAACTGAATTTAGATTTGAAAAATATTAAGTGTTAACCTTGAAATGATATACAATTTCAACACTGATAAAACTCATACAATTTTTTTGAAAGTTTTCTCATAAAGAACAACAACAAAAAGAAGAAAAAAAAAAAGACTTTTTCTTTAAAAATTTCAACTCACTTTACTTTTGTGTTTTTCTTTAGCATCTTTTGCCCCAAACTTCATCTGCGCTGCATGAAGATGTTCTTCTTCCCAACGTTTCTGTTCATGGTTTGGACCTTTCTCACTCGGATCATCAACATAACCTTCATTTGGTTTCTAAAGCAACAACAAAAATTGGTCAGTAAAGTCAAACTTGTAGATTCCTCTAATATCAAAATACATAAATTATAATTCTAAATTCTATACAATAGTATATATAAGTTTGTGTTTTATGGCATATCAACCTCTTTAGGTCATTTAATGCTAAGAACGATCATTGTATAACTATGTAATATTTTTTTTTTATCAACACAATGTTTGGTGGAGGGAAAGCTGGCATAAAGGGAGAGTGTTGATTCATACCTTTCCCAAGGATATTAGTCCAATTATGAGGGCGAATAGGAAGGCCTGGGATTCAAACTTGTTTACTACAATTTCGTAGTCTGACTGCCTACCCACAAGGCCAAATGGACTTCCACAAAATATATAAGTATACAGAAATAAAGAGGTGGCCCCATAAAAAAGTAGTTATTTACCTAGTTGAGGACAGTGCTGCAATTCAACATTATGTCATGTTTATGTGCTCTGTAGTAGAATACACTACTATTAAAGAAATGACAATCATCTGAACATAGTAGGGCAAAATAATCTGACACATTTGTAAATTTAATAAAAATCAATTTAAATAAAGCAAAAGTTTTTATCTTTTAAATGTTCATACAAATCAAAATGGCATCACATTTTTACTTTTAAAAAATAAAAATGTCATTATTTATTCTAATTTGCTTTTATTGAAGCTTCAAGTTTGTCAGATCATTTTGTACCACCCTGTGTTACAAAGCTTAAGTATTTAATCTTATCAAAATCTGAGCACACTAGCATTGGGTGTTGCATGCAAATAACCAATTTATAGGGGGGTGACGTCACAAAATGATGTGATGAATAGAGCTGTGATAATATGATTTTAGAAGTAGATGAATTAATCTCCAATTATTTTTTAAAAATAAAATTAAATGATGAAATTTTGGGGTTCTCTGATTCCCCACTTCTCAGATGATACTTTCTTTTCTTTCATTCTTTTAGCATTTTGAAAATGGTCTAGTGACTGAAATATGTAACAAATTATAGTATTGTCCATCCTCCTAGTATTTACCAACTAGAAACTAAAAAAAAAAAAAATATTACTCTTACTTACAACATCGTCCCTTGGCATATAATAACGGTCAACATTTTGAATTTCCCGAGCTGCTCTGTGTTGGGTTGCATATTGTAGAACTTTCTTTTTATATTCAAGATCTGCTTTTTCTCTTTTGGATAATCTGATAAAGGAAAAAATTGAAAAAAAAAGATAGAAAATAATCTTTTTCTAGTAAAACAAGAAAGTGAAGAGTGTCCAAAAAGATCCTGTGCACTATGGGTATATAAAATTATATATATATATATATATATATATATATATCTCAGTTAAAATAATTAGATTCACTTTACGAGGCCTGTCAACTTAAGGAGAGTAAGAAAAATAAATTAAATTACAATTTGAGATATTCTTATTGCTGTTTTATTTTCTTGTATAAATTTTTACTAAGTTAAGTAGTGCATTATAACCTACCAGAATCAGTTGAGAAACTTTTTGTTACAATTTTTCGAGGGTTTAATTTTTTTAAATCTAATTTTATTATAGTGCCTCTTCTCATCTTTCTTTAACTTTAAATCTCTAGAAAGATTTGATACCCCACAATAAACTATAATAACTAATTCTAAATTAAATCTTCCCACTTTTCTTCCTTTACATTTTCCAACTTTTAATCTTCAAAAAAGAAAGAGAGAAATGCCCAAAGAGGCTTACTTTAAATCTCCAAAAAGATATTCTTCATCCTTAATTGCCAAATCCAATTCATCTAGTTTATCCGTTTGTCGTTTCTTCAAATATTCTCTTCGAGATTTTTTCCGCAATTCAGGAACCATTTTTTGTTTGTCTTGGGTTTCAAGTTCCAAACGTTTCTTTGCTTCTTCATAAGCCTAAAAAAAAAAACAAAAAACAAAAAAAAAACTTATTTTTTTTTTAATCCTTTCAGACAAGGCTTCATAATCTGTGTATTCATTGTGGACTGTTGTCCTCATCTTGTTTTATTGTTAAACATTTAGAGAATATAATTTTAACCAATAATAAGGCTTTATTTATTTACAGTATTTTCAGTATCACTGATTAAAGGACATGCTGAAAATGTCAGCCATTGGTATTAAGACATTATTTTTTACTACACACTAACTTTTCAGATATTTTGTAGGTTGTCAGATTTTTTTTAAAGTAATAATATTCATTATTTAAACTATTTAAAAAAATTGAAAATCAAAAAATAACTAGAAAAAAATTTTTTTTGTTAATCTTTATTTAAAATTAAATTAGAAAATAATGGAAAACAAGTGAAGCACACATGATCCCCCAATAGTGCACATTTAATGGAGCATAAAACAAAAAAGACAGACATAATGATATTTTGGACAGAAACATTAAATAGCCCCACAATAAAGTGGTTTTAGCCTTTAAAGAGCGCTAGGGGATGTGAACTACAATTTTGTCACATTAAGAAATACTTAATTTAAATTTGGGACAATTCCTTTACATTTTCACCAAGTTTCAGAAAAATTTAATGAATGGATCAAAAGTTATGGGGCAAAAAGTGCCATTTATGCCCTTTTTGGGGTGTTTTTGACTCATTTTTGGCCTCTGGGAACGCAACGAGAATTTTCGTAATAAAATTTTTTTTACTGTGCACATCTACACATAAAAAAATACAACTTGTGGCAAAATTTCAGAAAAAAGTAATGGCCGGTTATCCAGCAATAGCCCAGATGGATGGCCGGACAAATGCATGCCACTGAAAACAATGGTCTCTCTCATATAAATCAGTTGACCAATAAAAGAAATGAAAAATAATCTATTTTTTTTAATCATATAAAATTTCATTTTATTTTTCTAATTTCTTTTCAAACTTAAAAATAAAAAGAAAAGAATGCGTACCAACCTTTTTGTCTGATTTTGACATAACATGCCTTGTTCGTTCTTTATCTTTATCTCGTAATCGTGTCGCAAAAGCATCCCTTTCTTCCAGATCTTTCAAACGTTCTTTTTCTTCTTCATCCATATTGTCATCTTCACTTTCGCTGTTACTCAAATCTCGATCTTGATTTCTAAAAAAACAAAAAAAAAGTTCATACAATCAAATAAACCTAAAATCAAACAATTTTAAATCAAAACAAAAATTGTTTTATAAAAATTTATCCTCACTGAAATGGAAATAAAAGAACCAAAAAATATAGGCTGAGCAGACACAGGCTCCTTGGTTTCAAAGATATATTTTTTTATTTTTGAGATGAGGCTTCGAGATTTAGAAATGAACTTATTTGTACTTTTGCTCTCATGTTAGGTTTTTTATGTTTTCTACACTACGTTTCGGCCAGAGGGATTTACTTGGTCACAAAATATGGTTCGATAGACAACAACTATGGAAGGCAGTGATTACTGAGAATTCAGTGATGAGACCCAGCATTCCTATCTGAGGTTACAGTTAAAAACACCTGAAGGCGGCCTGAGGGAGACTAGGCCAAAATGTTGTGTAGAAACATCAAAAAACTACAAAACTTTAAAAAATAAAGTTAATTCCTAAATTATCTATATATCTATAAAAGTGAAAATGTCTCTGTGGGTTTGTTCGTCTGTCTGTGTACAATCAATTTTTACCAAAATCCTCTGACAATATTGAGTCTACAGAATTGAGATTTAAGGTAAAGCCTCTTCAGACCTGCAGCAAGCTTTTTAATCAGTTTTCAGATGGAAATTTAGCTGATAAAGGGTCAAAGTTAAAAGATTTCACCTTTGTGGTTTCTACCAAACTACTCTGCTAATTTTGAATCTAAACACTTGAAATTTGATATATTGGTTATTTGGACCTAAAGAATACTTTCTAATTGAGTTTTGAGTCAGAAAAAAATAAGTGTTATAGTGTTGCTTTCCAATAAAATAGGCTTCCTTATCTATCTTAGAAGTAAGGCCCATGGTGCCTATGCAAAACTAGGCAACACTTAAACAAATCATTATTTTATATGATAAAAGTAATGAAATATTGAAATACTTTATGAATTTATTTGAACTGATGCATGAATCTATCAACACCTTTAGAGAATTAAGTTTCATTCAATTCTGCAAGGAGTTGGGTTAAAATATAATATTCTGAAAATGTTTTGATATTGATCAGATAAATTTATAACTCCATTGTTCCCCCACCAGCTTTGTTTGGGGAGGAGGAAGAGTTCAGGTGAGAGAAGCTCTTGGTCAAATCAAGGGCCATCCAAGCAAGCTTCAATGTCCTGGCAGGGATCCAAACTATGACTCATTTTTGCATGTCGGCTTGCTAACACTCTGCTTGTTCTGCCGCACCAGTGTCATCTGGTGTGATTGGACCTGAGATACCATGACTCTTACGGGAGGTGGAGCATAGGTAGAAGACACACCACGGCGTCCGAGCCTAGTGGGCCATCATTGATCAGAAGATGTCATGGTTTGAACTCTATAGCATTGTTGGTGACGACAGATGCTTGCTAATAATTGTTTGGTGCTCTAAGAACTTTTATTTTTATCTGACATAAAGAAATATAATTGAAAGTAAATGAGAAAAGAAGGAAAACTCACTCATCAAATTCTTCTGAACTGCTTTCTGAGGAAACTTGTTTTTTCCGAAACTGTTTTTTTTTGGCTTTTTTGGCTTTCTGAAGAAAAAGAATTTTTTATTCATTTATTATTTATTTTTCAAATTATTCTGTTCAGTTTAAAATATTGAATCAATTGAAAATGGATTTATTTAAAAAAAAACAAAAACGTTTTTACATATTTTTCCTAAATCTGCAAACAAATGCAATCTGAAAGTGTGATACCAATTAAGCACTATAAAAACCATTGAAAACTGAACCCCAAAATAGCTAAAAAAAAAACCCAGGTTGAAATTCATTTTTTATAAAAGATTTTTTGCAAATGTCTATAGTTTCATGTCAAGTGTCTAAAATATTAGTCATTTTATGAACAAAAAAACTCTGTAGGGGTGAACAAAAACTTGAAAAAAGGGCATACTTGTTTGGGCACAAACCCAAGTAGGGCACAAGGCCATTTTATATGCTCATTATAATACTGATGCTAGAAAAAGGTGTCAAAATTTAGTTTTGTAAAAACTTCCTTTTCTTAAATCATTTATATTTCTATTTTGAATTTTGTCTTTATTTCCACACAAACACATTAAAATGGCCACCAGAAATAGAGGAATTGACAAAAAAATGAAAATTATACTAAAATATTATTATTTTCCTTTCTTCTCTGCTAGTTATTTACTACAGCCATTTAACCATTTTTATTTTTTCTGAATGTAAATTGAATATTTCAACTATGAAAGAACCAATCGATCTAAGATGTAATGTAATTATGGTCATCCATAGTTACATTCCCCCCTTAATAGGAAGTGACGTCACATTGAGTCACATGATAGGAAGTAGTGAAAGAACGGGTCCCTTCCTTTGGTCTTTTTGGAGCGGATCTGCGAGAGCGAGCAGAAGGGCGACGAAAGCAGCTGCTGGCACCCAGGCGGGGTGCGAAGAATAAATGATGTGATTTCACAATCTGGGCGTACGTGTCTGTCTTTGGGGGGAGGGCCTTTATTACAGCCTTAAGTCCATCGGATCGCTCCCTAGAGAAAAGAAAGATCATGGCACGACGCCTCAACACTCCTCGTCAAGAATTCCCCCATTAAGCGAGAGACCAGTCCTGTTCCAGGTATTCTCTTTCCCACCAACACGTTACACTAACATAGACTATGTAATAGTTAATAGAATAAGACAACACTAACGAAAACAAGTAAAGTACCAGTAAATTAGATGTACTAACAAGACAAACATAACATAACCTACTCAAAAAAAAAAACAAAAAAAAACACGTGTGTCTATATATGTGCCGGAATTTGTAAGAATATATGGATAACATAGGTATGAACGTGGATGAGTGTGTGTATATGCATCTGTATATGTGTATGTGTGTGTGTGTGTGCGCGAACACACATGTAGATATGCGTGCTGATGTACACATTGACACAGGTATGAGTATGTATGCATAGAGAGGTATGGATAGAGATATAAACCTATATGTATGTATTTGATATGTGTACCCGTGAGTACGTATGTGTGTGTGAGTGTGTATATAAACAAGGGCCCGTAAAACATGCAACTCCTAAAACACACAAAAGTATAAAACCAAGAAATGTCATCAGTTAGAAACCCGTCATTCCCTCTTTAACTTCTCAGTTTGAAGATGAAACAGCCCCTACCACCTACACTACCCCAAATCATAAAATGTAGAACAGAACAAAATCACTAGAAGAGAGATAAACTAGACAAGCTCACAGCAGGGTACCCCATCCATCAGCATACACTACTTGAGATTATCATTCGAATTGCCTTTGGTCAGTTCAAACTCTCATTTATTTTGGGAATTTGTGAATTTGTGATGTCTTTCGGTGGTGAGAGCCCTCCAAGGTCACTACGGCAAGCGGCCTCCAGTTGGGACGGTATAGGCGGCGTTGGATCAATAGACTGCTGCACTGTTTCGCTGTCCCTCTT
>JAUZSX010353592.1:0-22597 GCA_034780655.1 Idiosepius hallami
AGAGGAATAAAAGGTGAATCTAATGGGGTGTAAGTTGTTTAAACAGTTACATTAAATTTAGCTTAAATTTGCAGTTTATAAAAAAATTACAAGTGCGGACCTTCTTTTTGCTGGTACTGTATATCTTGTAGTTTTTTTTTTTCAGGTTTCTCTTGATATTCTTGTTTTTTAAGTATTTAAAATGCCCTTCTGAAGTGAAAAGTCCTTTATAAATGGCTTCCCTCTAAAGAAAAATATTGGACTATTTCCACAGATGTATGAAACTATAAATCTTTATATTGAATATGATTTTACAATCAATACATTTGTTTTATTTAAATTATAATAGAAGTTTTTTTTTATCTATTAAACTTTTTTATAACTCTGATAACTTTTCACTTGATGATAATATAAATTGATTTCCCTTAGAATTAAGATTGAGTAAAGCAGCCAAGTGAATATATGTTTATTTTCTATTTATAAATGGCTTTCAAGGAACAAAGTTTTTCTTTTAGGTGATATATATTTTATCCATAAGGAGTTAGATATAGTCAGAAAAAAATAATAAAGACAAGTACATCTATTTTTTCTATCAGTATTTTTTCATAGACTGTATAGAACCTATATAAAACCTTCAAATGGGGGGAAAATAAGCAGTTTCTCTTTATCATTTTTATTTATTTAATTTTGTTTTTTTTTATCCCCTTTTAAGGACATTTATTGGCAGAAGAAATAGAAAACCCTTTTTGAAATGAACCAGTTTAAATCTTATATTGGCTTACGTGTTAAGCAAATAAAACAAATAAATTTAATCAATATCTTGAATTGTTTTCTGTTTTGGTTTGTTTTTTTCACACACACACACACACACACTTTTTGCATTTAGGATATAAAAGTTAGAACTATTGTCAGCAAAGTGTAACTGCACTTTAGGCTACAAATACTTTTGAGTTGTTTAATTTAATAGAGTGAAAAGATTTGCTCCAATTGTTGCAATGATAGATTAGATGTTATTTTAATGAAAGGCTTTGCTCTTTATTGATGACTTTTTCCTTAGGGGAATGAGAAAATATATCTACATCATTAGCGCAGTTCGACTAATGTCATCAATAAAGTGTGTCTTCCTAAAGTTTTCTGATTAAACTTTAACTGCATTTTATTGTCAATTTTTTTTAATTTTAGCAATCAAATAAAGTCTGTCTACTTTTTTTAATTTAATGATTACAATTGCTTAATGCATCAATTTAAGATAAGGTTTAAAGAAAATTGTCTTTCAATTATACTTGTTCAATTTTCTTTTACCTATGTTGTATCATAGCATCTAAATTTTGATTATCTTCTTTTATCTACTTTTGAAATAAAATTATTAATTTTCATATTCAGGCAGAATATATGACATACACTTTTTCCTTATTTTCTAAAATTTTTTAGACATGTTGATTGAATTGCTTTCTATTTTTACAGTCCAAATTTTCTGTATTTACCAAATTATTAGCTGTTGTGTGCTGATAATATAAGTAAAGATTGGAAGAGAATGAGGAAATTTATTAAAAACTATTATCATTTCCCTGTTTTTCTTATTTTTTGATTTTATCTTACTCTAACACACCAGTGATAATATCTCACACTTTAAAATTATTTTGAATTTAAATTAGTCAATGATATTTATTAGACTTACTATTACTCTTTGAAAAGTTTACAAAACAAATAAATTCATTGGTTCTCTTATGGTAATTAATTTTTGGAAAAAAAGGTTATTTGTTATTGAATAACCATTAAAGTTGATAGGAAACAAAGAAACTTAAAAATATATATATATTTCTGAAACCAATTCATAACTTTAAGAATGGTCCCCCCTGGAAATAAGAACCCATTGTTAATGGTTTGTTAACATTAGGAAGGAAATTCAAATAATATTCTAAATGTATAAATGAGAGTTGCTTACATACACTCTTTACAGTTTTTGGACTATTGTCTTTATCTTGATAGTGATATACCTACTATTTTGCCTAATCTGCCAACTAATTTTCTTTAGGTTCTCCTTCTTAAACTGGGGATTATTATCAGAAAATTCTCAAATTTGATCAGGAGAATATTTTGGCTTAATTTTTATTATCAAGATGAAAACAAGTCTGTGAAAGGTAACTAGATTAAATTATCAAAGATCATCTAAAAAAAATTTGAATTGATGATTGATAATATATGCCATATAACATTTCTAGAAATTTGTCCTTATCTTACATGTGACTTATGTTATCAGTCTATGTGACCTCCAGGCTTTTGCAAGATGCTTTTTTTGTCAAACTTGAGACTTATGGTTTAATTAATAGTCATAACATATTCTATCTATATCATCATTAGATGAATTCATATATAAGTTCAATTCAATCTAGTGACAAAATGAATAATACTTAACACTTCTATTTGGTCACACCTAATAGAATCAGAATGTTCCATAACATTATTAAAGAGTAAGAATCATGTCAATGAAAATTCTAAAATTTTGTGAAACATTAAAAAAATAGCATAAAATTAGAAATGAGAATTTTTGTTTTATTACAAAAATGGATTTTTTAAAATGAAATGATTGAAGTTTAAATGAACGTTATCATTTTATTTATGTTTAATTTAGATCTTAGCTATTTGGCTACTACAATGGAGTTCAAAAAAACAAAAATGAAATAAGTTGGACTTAAAATAAAATAAAATTGATATGACTAAGATCAGAGAGAGCAAGTATAGGGCAATAGGTAACCTGAAACAAAGTAAGGAGGTTCAGCCATCCTTCATTTTGTTAGTCTTGATGGTTCTTGTATTTTTCTAAAATGTTTTATATCTTTTAAGTTTCGAATACAATAAACCTGAACAATGAAACATCAAAACATGAGAAACCATCTTTTGGGATTCACCTAGACTACAATCTTTAAAGAAAGTTAACCTTTCTACTTGAAAGGAACAATGTAAGAAAAATGGTTGTTTGGGGGTTTTATTCTTGAGTTACACGAACCTGAAGAAGTCTAGTAAGAAACCCATAAACTTCAAAAAAGTCAAGATTAACATCTCCACTAAAATACTTATTTTGGTAGTAACTAAGAATATGTATTTTGCTTTTATTTTATTTCACCAAGTTTAACACCTGTCTTTGGCATTAGATTATTTTTAACGTGTAACTTTGCAAATGTACATCTGTGGATGAAATTAAAGGGTCCCTACTTCAAGGTTCAAGAAAGGCCTAAAAAAAAAGACCTGTAGACATATTGGCTTGCTGAAATACTATTTTAATATTCTATATAAGGAAGGAGTAGTTTTAAAACATTAGAAAGAGTAGATTATCAGTCTTTCTTAAATGATAAGTGTATATAATGGAAAACAGAAAAATAAAGTTTTGGTTGATTCTCTCCCTCTCTCTCTATCTCTCCCTCTCTCTCTATCTCTCTGTGTCTGTCTTATTTCTTTTTCATATTTTTTTCTCTATGTATGTGTCTCTTGAAAAGATAAGGTTAAGGAACTCACTTAGGAAAGGCCATAAATTTCATGCAACCTAATAGTAACAGCCACAATTATTTTACTAGTCAGGCAACATTTTCATATTTTAGTGACATTTAGGGCACAAAAAACACAAAGCTAACCCATTATAAAAGTTGAATCACCTGACAGTATTTTTAAGCTTCACTGAATTTCAAAAGCTAAATGTATGAATATGCTATAGCTTAAATTATTAATTTAGGGAGTTAGGAGAAAAAATCTATTAGAAGACAAACTTCATGAGGTGAGGAAAGTAGCTGTCTAAAAATAATTTAGAATCTTCAAACCCAAACTTTTCATTGATTCATTTTTTTTTTCATTACTAAAAGTAAGATATTATTTCTTTAGGCACTTAAAAGCTTTCTGGCTTTGGAAAAATGTTAAATATTTAATTTCCTTTGAAACTTTTTTTTTCAATATAACTATTAGTTAGCATAAATTTTTTTAAATCAATATATAATGATATTTTGACTGAGGCTATTGGAATATGCATAGACTTAATTTCCTTTCATATTTTCTATCATTAATAGAAATATTCTTTTATAATAATGAAAAATTGTAGACAATGATTTATTGTGACTTGGATGGGTCTGTCTTGGCCATTTGAATTTGGATTGATTTTATTTTCATTAGTATTATTTTCCTTAATAGATGGTCAACAATGAATTAATTCATCCCCCCTTTCAATTTAAATATTTCCCTCCATTTTTATAATCTAATGTCTCTATAATGTCATGTTTTTGTGTGTTAACAATTCCTAGAATTCTCAATTTAAGAACAATAGGTTAACCAAGTTGACAGAATGTTCATACAAAATTTCAAACTCAAAATCATTTATACTAGTGTAGTCTAAATCAGCCTAAATCAAGCTTTTTTTGTTACTCTTGGAATCCTTTCTTTTTTTTTCTTAGTGCACTCCTTCATAGCATTTAGACATAATAACATCTTTATATTTTATTTTTCAATAAAACCAATTTTAATTTTAATGTTTTAATTATCAAATATATGTATTCTATAAGCTTTGTTTTAAAATTAAAACTAATTGAATACTAAGAAATATTCTATAATACTGATAATAATAATATTAATATTATTCCTTTGAACCTCGACTTATCAAAATTACCAAGTAGTCACTCAGAGCCGTTATATTAGAGGAACATATTATAGCCAACATAATGGTGTGTCTTTTTCTGCCTTATGTTTTCAGGGCCGATATATTGGCCTTTTAAGGTTCAAAGGCTAAATATTTGTAATTTTTCTTATTAATAATAATAATAATAATAGCAATCATAATCATACTGATAATTCTGACAATATCAACATGTTTCTTCCATAGCCAAACAACTCAAGCTCATGGAGGGCAAACTTTCTCTGGCAGTTCAATTCCCTGTGGTATACACTAATCAATTTTAGACACTCAATTTGTTGTTTTTTACCTGTTGACTTCCAGAAATATTACATTGATCTCTCGGGTCTGTGAAGACTCTTATTGAGAACCACATCTGTAGATAATGATGCTTAAGGTGTTACAATTGTTAACTGTATTTTAACAACATGACAAGGAAAGCAAAGGAACTGTAGCACTCACTTAGAACAATGTTGAATTTCTGCATATAGGAAAAAGTCTTTCAGCTATATTTCAAACAAGTTAGTTTTCCTAATGTATATAAAGCCTATTATAAACTAGAAATATTGCCCAACTTTGCTCGGAGGTTGGATTTAACCTTTTAGTAGATATTTTGTATCACCGTAAACTTTGCTGCATTTTCTTTTTGACAAATAAGCTTGACAAAATGCTTCTGACTTTAAACGATTGCAAATGCAACTTTTTTGTAAACAATTCTCATTTTTAGAATGATATAAACTGGATGACCCTGAAGTCAAAGAATTCAAAGTTTAAACAAAAAAATTTAAAGTAAAAATGTCTCAATTGTCAAACTACTTTTTGACTTTCAACATATCAATTAACTAGATGAAAATAGTATTTTCTAGGTAAATTGAAAATAGACTATTGGATTGCTATTTTCCCATATATCGCCTGTTGTCATCTTAAACTAGTATGTAATATTCATGTGTGTAAATTCTTTTCTTCATTTGTTTGTGATATTATTTTGATACAAAGTCTCCTTTCCATTATTCCTCTTGGAAATATCAGTTCAGCTTTAATGCAAATCAATCTACAAACTAATATTGTTAAAATTTAAGATTTTATTCAATTGTCTTCTGTTCAAAACTATCGTCTTAAAAATTGCCTTAAACACTTATAAAAAGCATATCTATCATTAAAGTTATCACACTGGTCACTCTTATATAATGTTAGTAAACAGTGTCTTTCACTAGTCAGAATGACAAGTCTCTTCATGGTACTACAATGCATTTCTCTTAATCCTTTTTAGAAACTGAATTGGACTACTATAATTCAGCTATAAATTTCATATAATTTTGATCATTTGTAATAATGACAACCTGTTTACATTCTGTCAGCATTTTATACCTGTAGAACTTTTACTTTTATTATATGCTACAAGCTTTCATAAAAATCAGTCTAAATTCATTTGCCATTAAAAATAGATCAACAACCCTTTCTAAAAATCTAGCAAATTATTTTCAAGGAAAATATGTCTTTTGATGCAAAAAAACCAACATACTTCATAGAATAACAAATAAACTTCAATGGAATGAAATGTTATTGTTTTTGTAGGGGTATAAAAATTTGTGAAAATGTCCTTAAAAATGTTTATCTTTTGGAAGAGCCATAAAACAAACCATCAATTTTTATTGAATAAAAAAACTACTAAAACAGGATTTTAAAATTGTATAGCTTTATTTGTGATTTACATTTCACTATTTTTCATATATTTAGAATGTTTCCTTTCTTCTTATTGACTTACCTATTATAATAATTTTTTTCATAAAACTTTTAAAATTGTCCTTATGATTTATATATTTAAAGAGCTAGCACTATAATGACCTATGAATACAATTTTTTAACAAAACAAAGATATTTTACACTGATCCAAGGACAAATCACTCTTACTAATCCCATTATAAAACACAGATACATTATACTGATTCTAAGGCAAAAATATGAAACCGTATTCTGTTCTTAAAATAAAACAAGTACATTTCCCTGAACTTTTGCTAAAAGAGATTTTGGATAGAAACTCAAGCTTTTTATTAAGCTTTGAAGTTGGTTATACCTAAGTAGATGGTAGTGTGTTTGGCTAATGCAATCCCTTTCTCGATATAAGTTGACCGGAAAATGCGTGGAGCTATCTGTGTGGCAGTTAAATTTACACATTTTGTCTTGGGAAATGGATGTTGAAGTGTTAACATCCAGTTAAAAAGTAGATGGATATTGTGTGTGGTTAGTGTAATTGGTTTGAGAAGCCACCATTGTTATGCAAACTTACAGTAGGGTATGATAAGATCTGAGATTAAGGCAAAGATACACATTTGCTGAAGGAGGTTGGACATTCCTTTATACAGATAACCAAGTAATAGAATTGGAACGTTGTACTTTTTTCTTTACTTTGATAATTGAGCATGGACACCATATATACAAAATATTGAAATAAATACTCTTTTTTTCAGCTGTTTTTCCTAAACATTCTATCACAATCAGGATAATAATAATAATGTTATGTTTTCTTTTTTTTACTATGCTAATCATTTAATATTTTCTTTAAACAAGTGTTTTTGAAGTATATAGAAATCCTATATCAGGTTGTTTAGTCATTAAATATATTGAATAGCTTCAGAGACCATTTGCAAATTAGAAAAAAGCTGTTCTCCATCACATGTTATTTTTATCTTGATAGTTCTTTTGGTATTTTTTAGAAATTTATTTTGTAATACTGCTTTAAATTTGGCTCAATAAGCCTTAATTTTGAACAGTGTGTCTGTGCAGTAGTTGAATTTGATCTTATTTTGCTTAAAACGACTTAAGTATGATGATATTTATATTTTTGTTGGTAGACTTTTTAACTCAATTTTTCTCTTCAACATTTTCTATTGTAGCCTTTTTTTTTATATCTGTGTTGTAGATGGTGCTTGAGATTGTACATTCTTGCTCATTTTTTGTTACTTCTATACTATGCCTATTCAGATTGGACTTTTTATTAATTTTTCCTTTACATTTGTTTTAAGTCTCTTGTATCCACTTTGGCTACACTTGTAAAAGATATTGAATAGGCAGAATCTTAACAAAATATAAATATTTTATTGAGTTACATTTTCTTTGGCTTTTTGAATTTTATTTTATTGGATTAACATAATTTCTAGGGGTTTTTTTATTGTTCAGTTTTATGGTTTTTAACAATGTTACTATATTTTGTAAAGTATTTTTTAATGTATTTTTATTTACTTCTTATCTTTCTTATATTAGTACAGTAAGAACTTGGATTTTGTGTCAAGCTTAGCATTCCTATTTCCTTTAGTTTTTAAACCTTTGTACCTTGACTTAGCAAAATTACCAGCTACTCAATAAGAGTCTTTCGATTAGAAGACCATATTAGGGCCAAAATGTAGGCGTTTCTTTTTTTGCCTTAGGTTGCCAGGGCCGATACATCAGCCTATTAAGTTTCAAAAGTATTAACAATAGTTTTTGATGAAATTGGATGAAACTTTGGATCTTCATTTCTGGTGCAACCCTTTTTTCCACAACAGCAATAGTTTGAAAAAATCAGTATTGTAACTCCTCCTTTTTTAACGTCCCATTTTACGTTAATTTTACATCTGAGGGTTGTGTTCGACCAATTTGGTCGAAACTTCATACACTTAATCTTCACAGAAAATAAAATGATGCTTCACTGAAATCTAACACAGCAGTTCTCTGAATGTGTGTTTTTTTAATTCTCTGTCCGATCTGAAATAGATTCCACTTATTTTTCTATTCAAGGACTATTTCATTCTAATTTTTTGCTTGGTGATCAGAAGGTTCTTGCTGATGTTTGTTTTAATAATGTTCAACTACCATGGAATTTCCACAGATTCTGTATCATTATATTATATATAGAATTATATAAATTTAAATTTATAATATCAAAAAGGAAATAAATTGAAAAATTATATTCGCCCAGAAAATCCTGAATATTTTTCTCATTTAATAGCAACACCATCATAGATTTTGTTATTGTTCTTTTTCATTATCTTTCACTTCAGTTTCTTTCACTACTTCAAGTAGTCTTGAAATTCGTTCTGATCCTACCTAGTTTATTGCATTCCATATCAAACAAATACCCTATAGACAATGAGTTATGGTTGATGAAAGAGATAAAAGTTATATGTTAACTTTTCACTCAGCTTGCCTTACCTTTTAATTCTTGCCCTTTGGCCACATTAATGATTATTTGATTATTTGAGTTTGATGTTTGTGTTGGCCTATTGATAATGTCTTACTAGCTGAGCACCATAGTTGCTATACTTGGCTGATTGCTCTTCTTTTGAGTTAAAAGGAACAAAAGAAAAAAACTAACAAAAATTTTATCTACCCATTTTTTATACTTATAGGCGTTACATTTCAGTTTTTGGTTATAATGGACTCTTAGGTTTCTGCATTCTCATTAATTTCATCTCTTTTCTCTGAATCGCAAAGTCCAACTGTTAAAACTCAACTCTTAAACTGCCTCCACATTCTCTTGTTAATTGACTTCTTAACTTCTGACAAACCAATAAAACAGTGCCTTATACCAATTATGCAACACAAGCACTTGCAAAACATCTCACACACTAAATAACTACATTACTAAAACTTAATCTCCATTTGTTCATACTTTTGAAAAAAGATAGTTTTCTATACCTCAAAGCTGTGTTAAATACTGATATTACGTTTCTTCTAACAATTGATTCATAATAATAAAGCATTTGTTTGTTTTAAAAAATGCTTCCAATGTTATTGAATATTATGGGAACTCTTACATACTCATATGTTGACTCATCCAAATTCTAGAGAGAGAAAAGAGAGAGAGAGAGAGAGAGAGAGAGAGAGAGAGAGAGGTAACACTCAAAGTCTCAGCTGTAAGTGTGACATGTTGGCATTAAGTATCACTCTCCATTTCTCTGTGTTCTGTGTTCTTTGTTAATACAATATTTATTTAATCATTATCTTTGTCCATGTCTTCAGGACACTACTCAAGCTCTTACAACTACATATAGAGTCAGAAGAATCTCCATTATGTCTGCATTTTGCGGCACCTTAAATAGGCAATGTTACAATAAGTTTTCTCTGGCACTTTAGTATCCCATGCAGTCACTGACTACAATCTCTACTCCTTGATTATAATTAATTATTTTTTTCTATTCGGTTCAGTTATTATAATCCTAATCATTATTATTGAGCAAGAATAGTAACCATTGATTTATATATTTTTTTTAAATTTGATTTTTGGTCAAATAGTATTATTGATATTTTATGCAGATAACAAGTAGTGTTTTTTTATAAGGATTTTTTTCAACATAAAAATGTAATTATAGTGCATAATACATAAATGAGGAAAACAAGATGAAGATCTTTCCCAAATATATTTGCCTACAAGAATTTGAATGCATGTTTGATAATTCAAGAATCCTATTGTAACATTGCCATTACATCAAGTTGGAATCTCCTTTTTTTCTTCTGGGCTTCTTTATCAATACAAGGTTTGTTTTTTCTAATAGTAATGCGACCTATTTTTAAACTAATTTCCTAAAAGTTGTAGAGCTTTAAATAAAAATTGGAGTGATGGCTTTAAAACAAGTGATCTTGTTGCTCCATTATTTATTTTTCTACCTAGTCAAAACCATTCTCAATGTACTTTTGCCAGCAATAATTTACGCAGTTAATTTTTGTGTCTGGTGTGTGCTTCCTCAGTCACATGTCTGTTATCACACTAAAACTGATGAACCCATTTCTTAACTATGCTGTCATTAACTGTATCAGCTTTGCAAATGTTCAACAGGCACCGGTAATTGTTTATCAGTTCAATTTTTTTCTGCCTGGACGAATTCAATGATGCATTTTTGCTTCTTACACATGTCCATAACAGAGGTTGCTTTCTTACACCGTCAATGTCTGCAAGAAAGGGATTAAACTTTCAGACCTTGAGTGCATAAGTTTAATAACCAAAACAATCTTTTCTGATTTATTTGAGCAGAACACAAAAAATAAGAGACATCACTTTTAGAATGACCCTCAAATTATACTTATTTAATTAAGATATGTGTCTGAGTGTTCCTTAGTGACCTCTGCAGGCCATAACATTGAGTAAACAAAGTAGACACAATTTAAATATACTAAATCAAACAGAAATGTAGTTTATAGATATTAATAAAGCAACTTATTTTACCACGACTGTAAAAAAAAATCAAGCAATTGGTTTCATACAACTAGACTAACAAAAATAAAAAAAAAAAAGATTTAACAATGAGCAAGTATATGAAGCTATTATCATTTATAAATAGTATATTGCAGTTATTGAATCAAAATTAATTAGGCTCTAATAGAAAATAGCTAAATAAATGGATATGTTTTATCACTTTACAAAATATTCTTATGTAACATGAAAACTATATTCATTTTTATTGGTTTGGATTAAATTATTTATTATAGAAACGTCTTAATAATATTAGTCAATATTACTTTAAGATCACAAAAGAGGCTACAAAACAATGTGGCTAAAAAAGGATAAATTGAGAATGATACAGGTTTTAGCGGCCAAGAATTAAAGATGCCGTAAACATTTTTCTCTGATATTTTTCTAGCTATATTTTACTTTATTTTTATATATTGTTGTTAATATATTTGAATATATAATTTTATTTGTATCTATATATGTTTTGAGACTGTATAAGTCTCTTCTTATAATAAAGTTTCTCATTTAGATCTGATTTTAAAGAAATCATTTTCTTTTTTTCCACAAATCAAAATCACCCTATATAAACAAACATTCTTTCAAATCTATGTATGTATTTCACCCTTTTTATATAGATTAATATCTTAATGCCCTGATGATGGTCTTGATAAACTTATATATTATAGTGTCATCTTAATCTTATGTTCTGTTTTTTTTTTTTCAAATATTGATTTTTATTGCACACTATCAGAATTTTTTTCATTTTACTTATATATACACATTTTTAATAACTATAACCTACATAGAGTTCACTGCAATAAAATATCTTATTTCTTAGCAATATAGAAAGTAATTTTACATTCTGCGATAAGCAGGACAAGTGAAAGACTTGGATATCATGTAATATATATATCAGATATATATATATATATATATATATATATAGATGTGTGTGTGTATATATCTACAAATATTCCTATTCCTATGACAATACATCTTTCATTATTTCTCTTCTTTACACACACACAGAAAGTATAATTCCCTGCCGTCTAACTATGAAAGGATCCATTTTATTTGCGCTGATAGATGCTTAGGTTTTAGTGTGATAAATCTCTGCAAAGCATATCCCCCAAAGAGTTTTACTGAGAGTGTTGGAGGTCAGCAAGGCAATATGCCAAGCTTAGTTTTGACCTCAGACAGATAGCCAAGAGTAGAATGCCAGAAAATAGCATCAGCTAATCTTTTCAAAGTGGCTGACATCGGCAAATAATGGTAGGACTGAATGAAATCAAGAAAAGCTATAAAATCAGTCAAATATTATGCAGTATCCATCTGCCTGGGAGTGATGTGCTACTCCAACCATAACTAAAAATGTATATCCGTTAATTGATAAGAAGACTAAAACAGTGTCCACATATTTTAGCTCTTTCTTATGATATCCTGTTTCTTTAGTATGAATGTTACTATTTTGGAATTTAAAAAAAAATGTCCCATTATGTCACTTATGAATTTAGAATAAGTATTCTTGTGTGTCAAACTTGAAGTAGCTTAATGATGTCATAATTTATCTTCCTGGCTCAGAAATATCAATCAATAACTTTTGATGGTCTCCCAATGTTTATTATAGATAAATTTTAAACAAAGAAGAGAGCAGCTCAGCATAGTTTAAACAAACTATTCATGAGTGAGTCCACTTGGGACAGTAGATAAGCAATCCAATTTTAAGTTAATAACATCAATAAAAGAAGTAATTACTCAAGATACTTTTTCAAGACTCAATATTTCTACCCTTCATCCTCAATACACTTAAAGAAGGCCAGACGATTGGTTGGTTAAAACCTGGTGAAAACAACTATAAAAATTAATGACAAAATGGATATCAATAGATTATGAAGACTAATCTTAAATGATTTTAACAAAATAGAGCAATTTCAGTTCAGTTTTTATAGCAATATATGAGAAAAAAGTGAAGTGTTTAAAAGTGAATCATGTGTTTAAAGTAGTTGATTCCTACTTGCTGAAATTTCAGTGTTTGAAGCCAAACAGAGAAAAAATCAATTTTTAGCATAATAATTAGAATTAGTTTCAAACAAGAAATATCTAGTTGCCTTCTTGTTTTTCTGCAATTTAAGAAAATATCGACTATTAATATCTGTTTGTAGCTTTCAAAGACAAAGAATTCTGCAAATAATTGCTACACTTGTGGAATATTCTTAGTGCAATGCTTTATCAACAAAGAATACTGAATTTAACATTTTCAGTTTGATTCACTGGTATACTCAATTTAAACTTTCTTCAATCTACTGCATTTAATCTATGACAAATATTTAAAGAAAATGCATAAATGAAATCATCTCCCAGTCCATGAAATTAATAGAAGGCTTTATAGCCTCAAACCTAAGTAAAAATTTTATCAGAAAACAAAAAATGAAACAAATTCATGAATATTTTGAATTTTTGCATTTTTTTCCTCAAGAAATCTCCAATTTTCAAGATAAATAAATCTACAGTCTACCTAACTTTTTTTTTCATTATATAGATATATATTATTTCCACTTGTTAATGACTATATTTATCTACTCAGTAATGGAGAAAACAAATTTTTATTCTCCACCAATTATATGGAATTATAAAAAGAATTAATGAAGTGTATAAGAGAGATAATTTGATATTCTTAATATACAGAGAACAATTTAGTAGAAAAAATATTATTCATTCATTAATTTTGTTTTTGGCTAATTAAAATACATTTTTAAAATAGGTTTTTAAAGTTGGATAGCTCTTGAATGAAATATTGTCAGATTAATATTTATGGAATATACTTATGATTTATGTAGGAATTTAACCAATGGAGCATAAGATTTATATGGAGCATTAGTCTACATTTAGAGTGCTTAATTTCAAATCAAAATTAGATGTAGTCAGATTTAAAACTGCCAGAAGTAAACAATCAGAGTTAATGAATTTATTGAGTAATTTAAAACATCTGTAAAATAATGTTATGATTTGCCAACAGTTATCCATTATAGACTTTGACAGGGAGCTTGTGCAACAAAAACAGTTTTATTAACCTTAAAGTTTGATCTATGATCAATAGTTGATTGATTCTTTCTTTCCCAATTAAGTCTTTCTTTACAGTAAAAGCAAATACAAAGAAGATGCTGATTGGATTTTCCAATCCAAAGCTGAATTATTGTAACTTTTAAAAGACATTGATATGAAATAATTAAAGCCTGTGGCACAGTGAATAAAAACCATTAGGTTTTTATAGTTTTAAGTGATCATCATCTGAAGTTAAGGGTTTCAATCCTACTCAAAGGCAATAATAACTTAGAAGACATTTTAGTATTCTGACCATTAACATACAGATAGTTTTGGACACCTGTGCCATTAATAGTGACATAGGTATCCATTGATGGAAGCATGCAACATAATATGCAATAGAAATTTCTCAAACAATAGCGCTAACATTTAAAACAATGTATATTATAGTCCTGCTTTAATAAAAGTACTTCAGCTTGATTTTGTATAAAATATCCAAACCATTAAAAAATCTAAAACTTGCTAACCTTTTAAATATCTTTTTTGATGCTATTTTTAGGGTTTTCTAACCACACATAACACTAGCAGGCCTGGTGTTGACCAAACGATACATTTATTTGCTCTATTAAAAGTGGTTGGTGTATTTAGAATAAACTTAGGGGTCACATAATACAATGGATCCTGTCAAATGAAATTGCACCTATTTCCATTCAAAAGCTGGTCACATGCAGCAGATGGTCACTTGCTAAAGATTCAAATACTTGAAATGTATAAAAATTCATTTTTGCAGTTTGAGAAAGTGTTTGAATGAGTTGTAGTAGTTGCAATGTTTTTGTTTTGATGATATTGGGGTATGACTGCAAACATTTGAGTGATATACTGGGGTATGACTGCAAACATTTGAGTGATATACTGGGTGCAGTACAACATCAATCAATCTTAGAACAGGAAGGACACTGCAAATCCACCAATTATTACTTGCTACTAGACCTCTATATTAAAAAGACAAAACTCTATTTTCACTACAACTGGAGTATTATTATTATTACTACCACTGCTGCAGTAGTTATAGACTTATTATTATTTTGTTTGTTTGTTAATGCATTTTATGTATGCATTATTAAAACTATAATTATGATGTTTATTTTGATAACATTTATGTGAATGAATGTTGCCTTTATATGATATGAGAGAAAAAGTTATCTTCACAACTTCCTTCAAAAATATAAATGTCCTGCATCTGAAATATTTATGAGAATATCTATAGTCAGCTAAAATAGTTAGTTGTCACTTCTCTTGCTCACTGAATAAATTTTTGACTGAGATAGTTGTCTTAGTAGGACGGAAACTTTATCGTTTGTTTCTAATGTCAGATTGCAAACTCTAGTCAGAATCAGGTAACTTTGATATTACCTTGTTCTCTGTCTTTCTTTTCCTATTAAATAAGAGATTATTGTCTGAATACAATCAAGTCTGAAATCGTTAGTTCTTGTAGCCAACCTGAACATTAGCTTGCCAAGTAATAATGTTTTCACTTTATATATGCACTACAATTTCTGCTATCCATATTATTATTCTTTTTACTTTGCCTTCTAAACTAACTAGCACAGAATATGCTTCTATTTGTTCATCCAATGTTGCATGGCTTGAGGAAGTCTGAACACAATTATCTTTGAATGTGGATCTATTTATATAGAATTATTTCTTTTAAAATTATCTACTTATTCAGATTTAACTGCTAAGTAATCAATTGTCTTCTCTTACATCTGAACTAGTTATTCTCTGCTCAGCATTCTTAAATTCTTCTTTCTTTAAAACATTTTAAGATTTTATTTATCATAGCTAAACTGTTGATTTATTTTCTTTGGAAATCCAGTAAAAAGACATGCTTTTAATTATTCATATATTTTATGTACTTTAATTGATGAAATATTTTTGGTGTAATAGATACTGTTGGGTATGATCATGAGAATTGTAATGTTTCATTATATACACAGGGTATACATAAGATAGATTTTTTAATAAATATGCAAATTAACAAAATCATATACTTTTTATAAATTGACTAAAGATACAAACATTACCTAAGTGCAATAATTTCAAAGTCAATTTAATATTTTTCACTTTTTTTGAGTAAGTAATTAATTAATTTCAGAGGTTTTAATGTGAATTTATTTTCAATTGTTTTAACTATTTTTCTTCCTTTTGTTTGTTTATTTAGTTTTTACAGCATATCAATCTTTTTAGGTCATTTAATGCCAAGAACAATCATTTTTGAAAAGCATTTTTTGTTCAAGCCTAGTTTTTTTGAATAACACATTATGCATTATTTGATTCATAGCTGGATGAAATAAGAGCATTTATATCTTTCTCTAAATATCAATGCTAACAAAACGACTAGAGTTTACACTCTTCCATAACAACAGCGAAATTCAACTGTCTATCCACAGCCTCATGTTGACCTCCTTACTTTTCTTTAGTAAATAAACCAGAAGTATTTATTATCTTTGTGTCTATAATAAAATTGTAAAAACTTAGACTTAGAAATCCTAGGCATGAAGTTATATTCTATTTAAACACCAAATCTTTGAAAAAAATATAAATCTTTTAATTAAGACAATGAAGGTGGAGGAATAGTAGAAGCTTGGATTCTGAAATTGCTTTATACAAGTTTAAATACCAGTGAAAACCAATACATAACTTTCAGCTATCTCAGGCAGATAACACTGGTTAACTTGGAAGAGTAACTCATCTAGGTATAAAGATAACACTGAATTAAAAAAACCAGAGTAAGTGATCCCCATCATTTCAATGGGAGTAATGCATCAAGATGAAGCACAAAAATTATAACCAAAAGTCTGTGAATGAAAGGAGTAAATTTAGCATAGAATGCCTATAAAAACCAACATCCCTCTAAATAAAAAAATAAAAAAAACTATTGTATGATGTATTTTGAAGAACCAATTTTTTTTTTTGGAAAATTACTTTTTTCCTTTCCAACTTAAGCCTTGAAAGTTTATTTAGATATTACAAAAAATAGGAAGGCTGAAAAAGATTGAAAGAAAAATAAATTAATAAATAAATGGAAAAAAATGTTACCCTAACAATGAATGTCTTATTTTTTTTTTCTGCACACTATGTGCTAACCGGAACATTCTGAATACTCAAAAGAGATTTTATGATGAACTGATCTGCCAGCTCAACATGAGATCATTTCTGATACTCAAATGTTTCAATCAGAAATCTTCAACCACCGATTGTTATTTTAAAAAAGAATTTTTTTTTTTTTGTTAATTTTTTTTCTTTACATTTTTCTTTTGTTCTGATCTTTTACGTTTTTTACATCCTCATCTCTGACATTCTACTCCCAAGATACTTGACGATTGCAGTTGCATGAAATGATCCAGTTATATCCTCCTCCTTTTTTTTTTTTTAGAAAAGCATTGCATTTATGTGGGCTCTATTGCTACATTTTGCTTTCAGCCATTTTTTAATCTTTTGACCTTCCTCTCTCACTCCTACACCTGAAGTTATTATCTATCAAATATGGGTTATGGTGGAAGCAGAAATAAACAGGGAAAATAAGAATCATCATTAATTCTAGAGGTATACACACACATACTCGCGCTCTTGTGTTTGTGTGTGTGTGTGTGTGTGTGTGTGTGATTTCCTTTATTATTACCCAATTACATTAGAAAATATTTTAGAAAGCTTCAGAACAGATTTACCAAAATTATTATGTAAAACACTATTCAGATATAGACAGGATTCATACTTTTTTATGGCAATATCTAAAGATTTTAGCCACTAAACAATAGACTTATTATTATCATGAACAGTTGAAATAAATTCATGAAGCATAATGCATCTAGTGTCATAATATCAAATATAATCCACAGTAATAATTCTATACATTACGTAAATGAAACTTTTGAAAAGGAGGTTCAAGTCTGAAAAAAGAACAGTGAAACAGTGATATCAAAATGGCTAAATTGGAGTTTAGCTTTCTTTATCTTCCTTCTTGATGTTCTTTGATTCTTAGTATTAAATCATCAGATAAGTTTAAAAAAAAAAGAAAAAATTGGAAAGAAACTTAGATAACAACGGTTCCTAACAGACTTTTCTGCTTCTTTGATTCTTAGATCTTGTGATCTTCAAATATTGACTGATTCTTGAAAGTTACAGGTTATATCTAAGCCCATGTTTGTTAGCATTTCCTTGAACAAGTAAACATCTATCTATCTATCTATCTATCCTTCTATCTGCATATATTTTTCTATTTATCAATTTTTGTATGTATATTAATGTCTTTGCAAAAATAATATAATTTAATAATCATTTGATCTCACTTCTATCTATCCAATAAGATCCCATTCAAGTATAAAGGGCCTTTTTCTTATTTTAATACTTTTCACTTTTAACTCCTATAAGACTACACTTTAACAAGTAAACACTAATATAAGATTTCCTGATTTTTCTCTCAAAGTAAAATGCAAAATTTACTCAACCTTTTATTAATATATATATATATATATATATATATATATATATATATATAAACTCGCTTTGACAACACATAAAAAACACAATAACAAAGATAGAGCTTTCATACTTGATTCATGTAGACAAAGATTAACTGGGCAATTTTTCAGAAATAATCTCATTCTGAAAATAGAATAATGTCACCACATATATAAAAATAAACTTAGATTTATTTATGAAATAAAAGAAAATACAATTTGTTAAAAATTTTAAAGTGAGTAAATAATTGAAGAGGAAAGAGAGAGAGAGAGAGATAATTCCAAGGGTTTATTTAAAGAACAAATTTACTCTCAAGCATACTTGTTTTGTCTGATTGACAAGTTTGGGTGATTACAACTGTATCAGACCTAAGAGACCTTAAATAACCAGAAAAGGTTGACAGGTCGTTAAACCAAACCAAACCAAACCTTATAAATAATAAATTTAAACCTAAAAAATATTGCAAACTCTATATGGCAACATTTGTGTGTTTGTGTCGTATATGATAATACATTTTGTTGCTGAACTTATGCCCATCTAATTACGTGAAACAGACTTCTGCTGCAGTTATCAATATATATATATATATATATACATATATATATATATATATATATATATGTATAATTCTCCCTCTGTTTCAAAACAGTTGCACCAAAAATGATTTATTTTTTTTGGTTAAGTGTGTTAGTATTTTATTTTTTTTTTATTCCTGTAGTTAAATCAGTGATATTTTTTAAATATAATTATATGATAATGAATCCTTGCTTTCTTTGGACACATCAAAAACTTATTTGCATATTCAATAACATGATTCTCCTCTATGACACTGCAGCCATAGCTATTTAGCCCTCTATCACTCCACCTAGCTGTTTGGTCTTTACTCTTTAAAAGGTTGCTGCCTCTAGATAATAACTGATGTAGTAATAATGATGATGCTGATTAATCTTGTGTTAATGTCTGAAGTATTTTTATTCTCTTAAATATTCAAAATTTAATAACAGGTTATAGTTCTTCTGAAGCATTATAAGGTTATTAATGTAAGGGTATAAGTTTTAAGGTTTTAAAGGCAGTATAATGTGTTGTTTATAATGTTTGGTAATATTTCGGAAGCAAAATTCCATTTTTAAACCAGCAGCTCTCTCAGCCCTTCTTATGCATAAAAACCCAAGAACCACTACAGATAGGCATGGAGAGAGCTGCTGGTTTGAAAATGGAATCTGGATTCTGAATTATTACTAAACATTATAAACAACGTATCATACCAACTTTAAAACCTTATACCTTTATATTTAAAATTGTGCATTTTCTCTAAAAGTGAATAATCACTAAATCTTCTATAAATTGCACCTCTACTTTATCTGAAATTGGGGCCTGGCTAATGATTTTTAAGAAATGAAAAAATAAAGCCCTTTATAGTTTGACTAAAGGTGATTTTAGATTATTATAAAAATTCACTGATGATAATAGAGATGAATTATTTTTAAAGATTTTTTTATAGGTAACATTCTACTGAGAGCTAATTTGGTGAATAAAATACCCTTTTCTTTTATGGCTTATATTCTACAGATAGCTGAAATATGGGATAAGAATATTCTTTTGTTTCTTATTGGTCTATTTATTGAAAACTTCTTTTGTTTATGAGTTATATTTTACATACAGTTAGAATAGGTGGATCAATTACTGCATCTCGATATTTAAAAAAAAAATAGTTGGGTGAGGAGCGCAAGTTGAGATTAAATGTGTTTTGAACCATTAATTATTCTAATATTTTTTGCCTTTTTCATATATTAGCTTACACCATTTTCATGGCAGGGATATTTTGAATTTAAATCAATGTGTAACATTGAAAGTTAAAGAATATCAAAAATTACCTTTTTTGTGTTTGTATCAAAATAATTAAAAAAAAAAAAATTTATATCTTTCTTCAATTTTTAAGCACAACTACATTGTAGTAGAAGGCTAATGTTACTGTATGGATGCCCTTAAATAAATCTGTATTTGGCACTAAGGTCACTAGACAATGGCACTGATATGACCCCTTAGCTTCTTTTTGCAAATTTTCCCTTGTGTGTATTCTCTGCAATCCTTTTTGGTGTTATTGTCTTATTTTCCTTCATCTTTCTTATTTTCCAAGAGGATGGGACATTAATCCAGATGTCTAACATTTACCCTTGTTTAATGTGTCCAACCAAGAGATCTTTTTAGGATTCTAGCCGTCCCCTTCAGAGCAATCATTTGAATCTTGTTTGCGCTTGGTTCACCGGAAATACTTTCTAAGTAATTTTTAAAGTTCTTTTTCATAAGACCAGTTGCTCCTATGGTTACTGATATTATTGCGGCCTCCTTAAGTCTCCAGTTTCTTTTCATGTTGTACACAAGTCCTTGGTATTTTGTAATCTTTTCTCTTTCAGCTCTGTTAAGCCCAGAATCTTTGGGTATACTGACCTCTATTATGGTTGCCTTTTTATCCATTTTGTCCTCTATAACATTATCTGGTTTAACGGATGTATTCTCTAGATTAGAACATGTTGGGATTACGTAGTCGTAGTGGATGGTGTATTTGTCATTCCCAACTGTTCGCTCTGGTAGATGTTCCCAGGATTATTCACTGCGCTTGATAATTAGCTAGTTGCAGATATTTCAATGAAGGTGATTACAAACATTATTATGGCGGTCTGTATAATAGCCATCTCAGAGTACTACCTTGTAACTTGAGATCAGGTGGCCCACACTTTCAACATCAGTGTGGCAGAACCTGCATTTGTTATTTCTGCGTAGTCCACTCATCATTTTAAAAGGCATTAGTCATTAGACCTTAGTCTTGTGCAGCTATTAATAGTCTCTCCTGGTCAAAATAGAGAGGTCCTCTTTTTACCCAGTCCAATGACCCTTCTCTATGTACTCCTGGGGTAATTTGGGCGGTAGGTATTTTGCCTGTTTTTGGTTGTTTTATTACTGTGGAACTGGCAGGTGTATTTTTTCCTGCTTTTACGGGCTATATCAGTGGTGGGGTTGTTCAGGTCTTCTACATCATATGTGAAGAAGTCTCCTCTGAAGTGAATGGGAGGTTGTGTAACAGATGTTGTGTTACTCGAGCAGATGTTAGTTGTGTAACAGATGCCTGCCCTGCCGCACATTTCACACATATTGCTTTATATGTTATGTATTTCTCTCATTTTAAATCAATAATTGGTTCCAGATGTCACAACTACTTGATTTAATTGCACTATAGCAAAAAATAGACACCAAAAGTGCATTTACATGATAGAAGAATAAGAAAGTAAATCCTGACGAAAGGTGATAGAAAATTATTAGAAAAGACAAAAGCAAGAATGTACATTAGTGCCAATGCATTTCGGACGTCTTTCCTTCTTCAGGGCACATTTATAATTATTATTATTGTTATTATTATTTTGTCCATTAAGTCTTGTTAGGGACAAGGTATTTTCGATGTTATAACAAAATGAATTATTTAAAAAAAAAGAAAATTTCAAAAATACAAAATAAATAAGTTTTTATAAACGGATGTAAGGTGATGACATCACAACATGATAATATTCTGTTTCTTAAGTTAAAATTTAATTGTTAAGGAAAATATGAAAATTTAGAATTCTATATTTTCATATTTACAGAGCCTGAGCTTTTACAAATGCTCCAACTTCAGTGATAAAATAGGATATGATTGCACTTTGTCTGTTCTACATGTAATTATAAACAAATGAACCAATCAAAAAAAGATATGTGTTATAAACTTTATTAAATAATCTCATTGATGACGGGGCCAGAAATACCCAAGTTAGTATTGGGGAATGGTTAAACCACTGAGTAGATTCACCCTTAGTCTTTGATTACGCAGGTTAGTTTAGTGATAGTATCACAAAAAAAACACCTGGGACCTGGTCAGTCCCTAAACTGTATCAACCCCTGCAGTTCTTTTGGACAAACCAGCGGAGCAGAGAAGGGGAGCAAGCTGCATGGTTGACAGTCGGCAAAGGCTGTTGACTCCGTGTTTACATGGATTATTGTGTATGAAAGATATGTAAATATAATATTACATTTACATTGTGAGCAACAACCCAAGTTTGGCACAAAGCCATTTTTACGTTCTCTTACATGGGTTTTTTACATTCAGTGTTACTCTTCACCTAGATGAGCTGCTCTCCCGAGTTAACGAGCCCCATCTGCCCGAGGCTGCT